>MU836978.1:110610-321311 GCA_029603245.1 Rhizopogon salebrosus TDB-379 | reverse complement strand
AATTCAATGAATCTTCCAGATCATAATAGATTGTTCACTCGCATCAACCTTACAGCACTGCGTGTTGTCCAAAAATTCCAGCGGCGAAGAAGCGGCTGAAATCTAGGGGGGTGACTGAAATTTCAGCTACCTCGCCGCCATCAAGTATCAGTCAGCTAGGAAATGTCGGAAATTCAAGGGCCTCAAAACTTTTAGTCATCTTCGCCGCCATCGAGTTTCAGTCAGTGGTAACGATGTCAGAAACTTAGACCCCTCAAGTATCTGTGATAATATGTTTCTCATATTCGTCTCCGCAAAGTCCCGGCATAGGTTAACGCTTATCCTCCCAGAAAGGAGCACGCTATATAGTAAAGGACTTAGTAGTGCAGAGCTTCAGAGCGGAGTTTGGATTCACACTTGTTCCCGTCGTACATGTCCTTCTACTACAACACGAGCTTGCGATCGAGGATGTCATGCAACACTACCATTGGCAGGTCTGCACAAGAGGTGAGTCTCGTATTTAACCCTTATAGAGGCTTGCATACGCACTGATACGCATGGTCAATCCAAGTCATAGTGCATAGAATCGAGCTGGTGCAGCCCGGAGTCCTGGGACGATTCAAAAGATAGTGCATGTGGGATTTCTCTCCAGTATGTGTGCTTATGCCGTACTGGTTCCTAAGACTTATCATCTTCGCAGCTCGAAGTCCAGTAGATGATCGGATCCTGACGCATATATCCACTAATAATCGAGTAAGTACACGTTAGCTTCTAGCGTGGTGCTTTCTGACTACTTTTCCAATGCAGGACGGATCATACTTGTGTACAGGTATGCAGATAGTCGTTCTCTTTCCATTCCTTAGCTTACCCAACACTTACAGTTGCGCTGACGCCAATCATGATATGCTTGTTGGTGCGCGCTGCATTGGTGTCTTACGCGTTTATGGTGCTTTGTACTGATGACCTGTAGGTCTTATCTCATCGGCATACTATCCCACGAGGTTCACTATAAGGTATGTACGCATTCCTAATCCTGATTATGATCGCTGACGAACGGCACGTATCAAGAATGTCGATTACTGCTGTTTGCTAGAACTGATGACCTGGTGGACATGGCGGGAACACCGGTACCTAGACCGCGACGATACCCTACGATGGTAGTCCTGAGTGTGCTTCAACACGATATAACGAAGCGGCGTGCTGTAAAATACTGAACGGATATCGATTATCAATTTATCAATTAATTATGTTTGTTCTGCCTTTTAAGTCCCATTTATATTGATGATATAATATAACCACGCCTGGTACTAAACGTTAATTAACGCGTACATGGTATCCTGTTCAGACCCAAGATATCAGCTGGTGGATACAGTGTGTCCAGAATATGTCTGAAACGTTGGCGGAAAGGCAGAAAAACAGCCAGCTCTTAGACGGCGGGAATGCGTGGCGGGAACTTGGCGGAGAAATAAGGTGTAGATTAGTTTCCCGCCACATTTCCTCCAGCGGAAATTTTGGATAACACGCAGTGCAGGATGCTTTTGTTGCAGAGTCAAGACGACCAATTATACAGACTTTGTTGGGACTTTTTCAATATTTTTGTGGTGACACAAGCATCCTCCGATACCTCTTCACAACTGCATCTAAGTCAAATCATTCATCATACCACAACCTAATTGTTAGGTCTTTCTCCATCGAGGCAGACGCCATAATGTTGCGAATGGGATGAGTCTAAGAGCCGACTTCAGTCTATGATAAGCTTACGTCGATCATCGCTTACCGCAATTGCTAAGACCACGTCTGTACAGATCACATGAGCCTCTCAACTCGGTGAGATCAGGGAAACATACCTCTGTGTCCTTCGAGGACCTGCAGCACTTCGCGGCTTTGCAAGTCCCATATATATATCTTTGAGTCCTCACTACCACTTACCACGTACAATCCCTGAGTAGTACTGAAACAAGTGAATAGGCAATACGTCCTGTTGGTGTGGCCAATGTACGTTTTCACGCAACGTGATTTCTGATAGTCCCAAAGTCTGATTGTTGAGTCCTGGGTTGCTGAGAGGACAAATTTTGAATTCGGAGAGAACTTGACATGCGAACTGAGAATGCCAAGTCAGTACGACGCAGGATAACGATGGAAAGACATCTACCATATGGGATTATCGTCGTCCACGAGAGTCTTCAGGCACTGACCGGACTCAGCATCCCAAATTCGTCTAGATCTCGTCAGAAAATGCATCATCGAAGCCAGACGAACGCTTACATCAGCCCATCCATCGCGCAAGACACTATGAGGGTTCCGTCATGATTAAAACTGACAGCAGTCACTGGATCAGAGTGAGCAGGAAGAACTTTTAAGGATTTCCCTGTTGGCGTTCGGTTGATGTTGCAAGCGTGAAGTCACTTTGACGGACCTCTTGCCACGTCCCAGACGCGAACAGTCTCATCATAACCCCCGGTAACCAAAAGATTGGAGCGAGGATTGAAGTTGACACAAAAGACAAAATTTGTGTGCCCCTGAAGAGTTTTCACTGCAGAATTCTACATTAAAGACTTAGGAATCAAGCAGGAACGAAGCAGCGATAACTCACTGTCTCCAAGCTCCAGAGTATGACACTCTTATCATCTGATGCTGAAGCAAGGAATTCCCCATCACTCGACCAAGAGACATCGTTAACACCTTCGTTATGACCCTCAAAAGTTCTCAAAATCTCTCCCGTGTAAGTATCCCACAACTTAACCAGCTTGTCGGCGGCTTGCTTCCAAAAGCTCTTAGAGTCAGCAGACACACAAAAAGCACCAGAGGAAAGAGGCGCACCTGATGAAGCTAGCATGGTACCGTCTGGACTGAATTTGATAGAAGATATGGACCTAGTGTGTCCGCTCAAAATGTATTTTAAAGCATATTGTGGCTTGGACGTGTTCTTAGTTGTTTCATCGGGAACTTCGTCTGGCTCGGGTTGCATTTTCCCATTGGGAAGATGGTGATCTGCGATTGTTTCCTGAACCCCTTCGTCTGAGCTCTCGTTTGACGCAACTCCCTCCATCAAGATGTCTCCATCAGCCCCGTCTATTATGTGACTATCGGGGTTGACAGCCATGACCACTTGAAAGCGGGCAAGCGAGTAGGGTGTAAGCTTTCAGCTGGTACCTGTTGAACGAGGCTCACGAGTAAAACTTGCCAGAGCGCACCCGTATCTCCTGATGTTTTGCTGAGATTCAGAGTAAGTGATATTATGACGAATTTGATAAAATGCGGTCACATTAGGCAAGTCGCGGTATCCGGGGTTTAGCTACTTTTTCCGTGTCGCTCAAAGGCCTTTTACTCTTAAAAAAAAACGCAGCGATGGCAGCAACATCAGCGTGGCTTTCACCTCCTTCACGGACAGAGCTTATTGAAAATCTGGTATCCGGGGTTGGTGCGTGATCACCAGTTCTTCACCATTGATCTACTCATATGCAACGCCAGACCGTTACAACCCATCAAATGTCGGGATTCTTGAGGATTACCTCTACCACCAAATCCGCAGCGAGGAGTACGACTGCCTTGCCAACCTTGCCATCTTGAAGCTGTGAGTTCCCTCTGACTCATCCTGCAAGCTTGGACGTAGATCATACGGTCGCAGTTACCAATTCAACCCTGACCTCTTCAATCCCGACGTGGTCATCAATATCCTCCTCAAAGCTCTTACCGCAGAGCCTTTCCCAGACTTCAACCTCTGCATATCTCTACTCGACGATCGGCCAGTCAATGCGACACTCGACGAGCCCGATCCGTTACCTACACTTCTACCTCTCCTCACGAATCTCTATAATCTCCTTCACCAATGTCGTTTCTCCGCGTTTTGGACATTGTATCGGTCTGATGAGTTAGAGGTTGTAAGAGAGAACTATACAGTTGAGTGTGCAGGATTCGAGGATGCCATCCGGGAAGTCGCTGCGCGGTCAGTCAAGGCTACCTTTACGCGGATAGGCAGCGAAAGGTTGGGATCCTATGTGGATCTATCCGGTAGGGACAAGCCATGTGCCATATCTAGCCGCTTAATTATTTCTATAGGGCCAAAGCTAGAGGCATGGGTTGCAAAACAGCGATGGACACTTGATCCATCAACTGGCGTAGTCAGCATACCATTGAACCCTGACAATCAGGTTGAATCGGTCGTCATTCAAGAACACATTAAGCTCCCGCGTGAGTTTTATTTCACTGCATTTATTGGATCGCGGTCATTTACTCAATTATATTCAGAGCTGGGCAAGGTCATTTCTCATAGTGTGCAAACCAAGTGACTTCGATGTACATTACCCATTTAATACGATGCCGATGGATGCGATTCCGCCCAACGACGTCATGGTTGTGTAAAATACATGTTGCGTGATGGAACAGGAAACATGAGTGACAGTCTAAGGTCAAAACAACACTAAGCTTTCATGGCGAAGAGGCACCGAAAGGGTATGCAGTTCTATGGCTCTATGTGCAGTAGGGTGAGGGTTGTGAGGGTCTCACGCGGTCCAAAACGCAGCAGAAGTTCCCCAAGTTGCCATTAAAATGGCAATTCCTAGTAATGAAGCATCGACAAATCCGCACCTTCCCTCGAGGGCGATTTTGGCTGATATTGGGCCAATGACGCAGATCATGAAGGCCGAGAACGAACCAAGGAAGGCCATAAGAGAGCTAAACTCTGGAACGAGGATCGAGACCGTAATAGACAGCACAGGGATGGACACGCGCTCGGCAACGAAGAGTATGCGATTCAAGAGCTGTTGGGTAGTCGAAGGTTGAGTGTCCGGCAAGGGTTTGACACCATGAGTATCGTGATTATCTATATCGAGCATGATTTCGAGAATGACATTGAGCTGAGCAGAGGCGTTAATACATCAGCCCTCTGAAAAATGCATATCACTCACTGGCCGCGTGCTGAGGGGGAACTTTGTGCTGTTCGATCATAGTAGTATCAGAGCCAAGAAATCGAATGGGAAAGGGCCGCGAATACTCACAGAGGGGTTGATACCAACATCCACAGAGCAATTTCATTGATCCAGGAGTTATAACCAGGAGTACTCATAAGGTCTTTGCTGACCTAACGTGTCGTCAACACTACCGTTCGTCATCCAAATTCTGAGCATGAGGCTCACCTCATCGCTTACGTTCCGTCCGAACATCAAGTACCCAGCATAGCCAATAACAGCATAGATGAATGTAGCAACGACCTGTCGAAGGTTAGGAAATCGTGAGTAATCATTCCCAAACACCCGAATTGGTATACTGACGAAAGCCCAGCTGACCATATTATCAAACTGGGAAGGATCAACCATGTCACGGGCTAAAGAGGGTATCACAGCATGGCCAGAGAACTAAGCAGTAACAATGAGTCCCATATTTCGGGAACCGTGCACAAAATGAGACATACACCAGCCATTAACAAGCCAAATGCAATGCCAAGCTCTGTCATAGAGTCGGTCCCCCAGGACGTCGCAGCCGGACTCCACAGACTTCCAGGGGCATCTGGTTTGGAAAAGCCGTCTATGAAAATGACAAAAATGATGAGAAGTGTCGAGCAAATGCCAAAAATCGAGGTATACGAGAGTATCGACAACGGTAGGAAAACTAGTGGTGCCAATCTACCGTTCAGAAAGTCGGAGAACCCATGAGAACACGCTGGCAGCATCAGGAAGTAACAGGATACTTACATGACGATGGACCATATTTTGAACGTAACCGCAGAATATGCTGGCATGATCTCGTGCAAGGAGTCTGCAGCTAGAGTGACGAAAGCAACACTTGAAAGGCATCAGTTCCACAGCCTGATCTTACCTGGGTAGCACTAACCTGACGGCGAAAAGTTCAAGACAAAACAAAATTGTTGTCAAGGCAGTGGACTTCGAGCCAAATGCCTTGCGACCAATGTCGGCATATGATCTTAAACGAGGGTCTTCTAAGATAATACGAGCGAGGATTTTAGCACTGTTACAGGCAGTGAGTGGGGGGTCACAGTCAAATAACGCAAGTTCAACTGACGTATAGCAATTTAAAAAGCCAAAGAAGACAATTAAAACTGTTCCGCCGATCCAACCAGCATATGCGAAGGCCAGGGGCTCGGATAGCATTCCGATGCCCAGCAATATCGCGATGCTATTGAACAGCTAAGGAATCATCAATCGCATTTAGTAAAGAGCATAGCTATTGGATGATATTGCCTACTGTTTGTCCATAGGTACTTTGACCTCCATAATTGTGTGGTTTCTTTAAAGTAGCTGATGACTTGCGCCGTAGTAAAGACCTATCCGCTGAGACGTGTGATTCTCCGCTGATGCATGCATCAAGTCCCCCATAGCTACCCACCGTGACTTGAGTAGACGTTGGAGGTGCTCCAAGCAAAGGGGTAACTTCATCACGTGTTGCTTGAGTGTGACTTCTGCCTGGAGTCATTTCGCCTGGATCAACAGCCCTTCGGGGCAGGAAGGTTCGTACAGGTCGCAAGACTGGACGCGTCGATTCGTCCCAGCCCCATACCTCTGTCATGTCATCACTGGGTATGGGTGTTAATTCTCCTTCTTCGTCATCTTCAACACGACCTTCTTCAATCGAATGTTCGTCATCAGAGAACTCTGATCTGCATGGTATATTTTCACTGGCAAAGGATTGAGAGCGACGGTCTGTGTTTGGGTCAGACTAGCACTGGTCGATCATCAGGGACGGTTCTAGTACGCACATGAAGCGATAGCATCCCTTACGATGTAAGAACTGGTCGAAGAGCCATAACTGAAGGGTATTCCCGCACCAGACGCGTAGGAAGTCATTCCTGGATCTTAGTAGTTTGTTTGAACTTGGTGGTTGTAATATCGTTAAAATAAATGAGTAAGTGAACAAAGAGTAGTTACTGGCGGAGATCGAGCGACTGAAAGATACCAATATATTTATGTCAATCAAGGACTCCATGAAATTTTCTGAATTAACCTACTTAATGACATCAATAGGGCCGATGATCCGGCGACAAAGGTAACTTCTCTGACTTGATCCGGCGAAACTAAGTCAGGACGCTCGAAAACGTAGAAACAATAAAATAAACCACTTTTGTCGAATATATTTGTATTTAAATTCAGCATTCTTTTTCACTCGACTTATGCACTAGAATGAATTACTTATCTGCATTTCCTTTGAATCTCAAACTGGGCTATATTTTATCCCCTTTGTTTGTTACCTTCTAACAACACAACAGTTTACAAGACAGAGCGCATACATACGTTATACTGAATTAACAGCTCTTCGGTTTGTCCACATCATGTAAGGCTCGCGAGAAACATCAGGACCAGAGGATTTGGTTCGAGTGCTACGTCTAGCTTCAGGAAGCTTTGCACTTATGTTGAGATCCTGCTCAAAGTGATTAGGCCGCATGGTGGGCGTCGAAATCATTAGTACATACAGAGATTCGCTTTCGCATGCCAGGAGCGATGTGACACCACCACTTTGTGAATGAGTTCTTAAGGGCTAGCTCCCGGATGCCCTTGGGATTTAGCCAGGCAAGGAACTCATCAAGCTGAAGGCAGACAATCCACAATCGTCAACGGACTGATAGCTAGAGAACATCACTCCACGAACCTCGTCGGGCTCAGAATATTGTGCCCACTCCCCTGGAGCTAGTATCCCCTCTTGCCCTTCTTCTTCAAGCCTCCTAGTTTCAAAGTCTTCATCCTCCCTCTTCACCATCAACTCCAGATCCATCTCGCTCGGGCCCTGTAAAAAGATCCTACCAGTCCCGTACTGGACGACGCCTCCACTACCCAGTAAAGAAGCAGATCCCATGCCATCGAACCACCATATGCGATTGTGAAACCGGTCTTGTCCCAATGGTTTGACTCGCACCGCACCGAGTAGCTTCCTGAACTCTCGTTCAATCGCCTCCAATCGACGCTCAAGCTTGTTAACCTCTTCATCAAGTCTGCGATGTTCCGCCAGCGCTTGCTTCGCAGAGGCTGCTTGAGCACGAGCAAGCTCTCGTTGCTTCGCATGTGCCTGAGTGTGGGCTTTCTGGCGAAGATCTTTCTGACGCGCTGATCGCTTCTGGCGTGTACTTGACGTAGATGCGGTCTCCGAACCCTCTTCTGAAGGAACATCCGAGAGATCACTGGACTCGTGCATGGTGGTATCCTCGTCTGCAGCGTTGCCGTTAGTCACCGGCTCCCCTTTCACTTCTGTTTCCCCTGCAAGCGAATTCATTTCCTCAGTGCTATGAAAGGATATTCAATGAAAATGCCGCTAAAATATGCCAAAGTGGACCTACTACTGCTTCTTCTGGCGGTTAATCTCTATTTTCTCCTTGCGAAGGGCTGTTAGTTGCTCTTCACATGACTCCATATGGGAATGAATAGCCTTGCTTGATACAGCAAGATTGCACATCAGAGTAAGGATATCGACCTTATCAGCAGGAGGTAACGCGTAGTATCGCTCGCCAGGTGAGGATACAACAGACAGGTTGTTTATGTATGGACTTGAAATACGAGAACTTGATGACGAAGAGGAAACTTCTGTGGGCGATTCTGGGGCAAAGAGTAATCTCGTCAAGATTTCACGTAGGCGAGGAAAGTTGTCGAGTGTAGCATGCTATTAGAAATTAGCATTGGGTATGAACAACTAACTCAAATCACTTTACATCTTTCAGGCATCCGAGAAGGGCTTCCTCCCACCCGTGTCTCATCTCGGTGTGCCGCAATGGGACCCGTTCCCAGTTATTCCCTACGTCGGCCATGGCAGCAGCTAGTTCATTGACTGTAACGCCAAGAACTCGATGATCCCGATTATCCTCCTCCTCCAGGGTATCTTGGAGCCTCAATAACGATAAGACCGCACTATGGCGGGTAAAGGACACTGTGCGAAGGTTGTAAATGAGTGTTGAATGAATCTCGCCAAGCAGTGCGCAAGGCGGTTCTATGAGGGAATGCCGCAATGCATGTTCAAACTCGTCCATAGTAAAAGTTGATAAGTGAAGAGGTTGACTATGACAGCCTGTTAGATCCTGCATGCGACCATTTGAGATGGTTCACTCACCCATAAATGACCAGGAAATTCCATGACATTAAAAATGTTTCAAAAGTACCCTGATTGTCACCAAATGGAAGTCCCAACTTGCTTGGCGTTGGCTTTTTGACCTTCATACCGGCTTTCTTCTCCTTGTCTGAAAGCCGAACGTCCAAATCTTCCGTAGGGTAACGGATGGGCTTCTTTTTCTTCTTCTCTGCAGCAAGGCGCTCGGCCTCTTCTTTTGCCTTCTGTTGGCGTTCTGCCTTTGCATGAGCTTCGCGCTCTCTCTTTTCAGCAGCAGCAGCCAAGGCTTTCACTGCTACCGGGTATTAACACGGGTCGATATCCCAAATGGAGAAACGTTACCTCTTTCTTCCTGAGCAGCAGTCATCTTCTTCTGTTTCTTGGTCGGTGGTCCTTCCTTGTCCTCCCATATCTTCTTACGCTTGTCAATCTCGCCACGTTTGATGTCTTCGACACCTTTGCGTGTTTCCTCCGGCATCACAGAATCGACGCCATAGTGCTTCGCAACAACCGACTTCACTGTCCACGGAGATGCGACAGCAGCATCACGATCAACACAGTCACGAATGAAGCGACGAAGGATGGACTTCGAAAATGCAAGACGATCACGGCTAGCACGGGAGGAGGTGAGTTCGTTTATGTCAGACTAAAGAGAACCACAAACCTCATCGCATTGCACTGTACATCCATTAAGCTGCCAGTCCATTTCGCTTTGTCTTTCGCTGCAGCTTTTCCTTTCTCGTGACTCTTTTCGTGTTGCTCTTCGAGAATCTGGACCTTGTAAAGGTATTTTAAGGGGTCATCGCGGACTAATGCTTCCTTCGCTGGGATCTTCAAGTCTCCGCCAAGCTTATGGATTTGAACAGTGTCTCCAGCAGAAGCCCCATTAGGAGGTGGCGGCGCTGATGACGATGAGGCTTGACTCTCGGCTGGGATACTGACGCTTTCGCCCATGGCATTCGGAAGATACACCTGCACCACTTTCGCGTAGAATCTGGTAAGATATATGTCAGTACTGGCCCATAGGCCCGTAGGTGTGATACACGAACTTGTCGCCCTGCGCGTCAACGAACACCTCTAACGTCGCGAAAGGGATTGGGATGAGCTGCGGGGTCAGAACATTAAGAACCCAACTTACTTTCGTCCGTAAAATAGCGGTCCTTGAACCGGTCGAAGACGGCTTCCACGAGGTGGTCAAGACGACCTACGACCTCTACCGACAAGAATGATCAGTGTTGGGGCCCAGGAGAACTGAGAAGAGGACGCACGCCATTGAACAGCCTTGAGGACAGCAGCTTTGAGAGGTTCTGGGAATCTAGCGTGCATAGTCTGTGCCTCCTGCTGTTCGCTTTCGAGCGCCTGGAAGTAGTCGAGGCCACTCTTTCCTGTAACCTCACACTGGAACTGCTTGAGTCTGTAAAATGACATCCTCGCAGCGTAGGCTCTGAGGAGAAGACAGTCATGAGAGACATTGTGAAAAGAAAAGTGTGACATACTCATAAGTTTCGAATATCTCGCCTGTTTGCTGCAGATAATAAACATCCTTGTGCGGGTTGGACTTTGCAGCCTGGAGAAGGGCCTCGGATGGTTCTGTGAGGACAACACGTTTGCGTCTGCATGTTGGCATTGTGGGGAGGGAGGGTGGGGGACAAGGGTGAAGGTGGCAAGAAGCGGGAAAGAAGAGGGAACGGCCGCGGGTGGCTATTAGGGAGGAAACGAATGCGTGTAGCGGTCCCTGTGCTTTTTTGCATCTTTGCCTCCGTCTTACAAGAGACGCCACCTAAATCAACATCTTTTCATGCTCAGCCTTTCACTTTTTCTATCTGTATTTTCACCATCATCGCGTCCATTATTGCCAGTCGGTATTAAGCAAAATCAATAGCTAGACTTGCTTGCTTTTTGTCCAGCAACGGCAGTACACCCACGGACGTCTGCTCCTTTCGTGTCACGGGAACCGCGTTCTTGTTACTCGCACCTCGCCCACCTTGAACCGCACTGCAGACAGACGACGCAGTGGACCTGTGTTCTCTCCCAAATATGCAATGGAATGGCCTTTGACCCCCCTGAGTTCTGCCCATCGATGCCAGCGTGCAGCCGTGACTGCCCGTCTTCCGATGATGGGTTCGTTTCTTCCGATCTTTCTTTGCTACTGCAGACACTTTTTGTCCTACACCCAGTATACCGTCCCCCGTAATCTGGTCAGGATTAGGAAACTTCTCGAGATTTCTCCGCATGAACTTTCACTGTTCATTTCGCCGTTCTATGCTTGGGCGGGACCGTACGTACATCCGGAATGCGGCATGCACGTGATCCTGCACGTGGTTAAGCGCGTATCCTCTACGTCCTCTTTTCAAAAAATTCTTCAGTGAATGTCGTCCATGCTTCCAATTAACTATATAGCATTTCTACGAAAATCGTGAAATAAATCAAGTTCGTCGTCGCAGGACAATGGGTTGGCACGGTCGCTGTGATCAACCTGTACGTCCTTCACCACTGATGCAGAATGGGATCACTACCTCCAGGCACTCATTGTATTTATAGTGCATCGGACTCAATCACTCCCTGGTAGCTGCAGCAGATATGACCCGCAACACTGTGGGGTTCCTTGGCAGTCCATCGTGCATGTGTTAACTCAATTATTGATTTATCGTCGTGCTCAGATGATGTGGTTTCATTGCAAACGTAGTCGTTCGCAGCATCAGCGCAGCCGTCAATATTTGCGTCCTGTGTCACAAGTTTCTCCGTGGCTCATGCACAGTTGCTGAGGTTGGCACATCTTGTGTCCCCCGGGGAGGGAAATCACGAACAATCGCCAATGGGCAGGTGGATCCCATTCTCTCTTTTAGATTCGCGCGCGAACAGCCTTTCTGAATAGCGTTCGGGTTGGGATGCACCCCAAAGGACAGACTGCTCATGGAGTGCTCTTTGAACGGACTATATATGCAGCGTAGCGTCACCTGAGAGCCTCTCCATCAATGAGGACGCCCACTTAAGCCTGAGGGAAGCTGGGAGTTGTAATGTAAATGGAGGCCTCTTTCAGATGTGGGCTCCGGTCTCGGCATGGGCTTGTCAGAGTCCCGCGGTTGTTCGGTCAATTTGCGGGCGAGCAATTTTTGTGATTCAACATTTGCCAAGCTGACTCCGCGTTTTTCTTATTAGCATCATAAATACCTAAAGTCGTTCTCGGTGTTCTGCCTATCCATGCCTCTTCCGCGCACTGCAAGCGCGTCTTCTCACGGGCAAGGAAACGAGATATCGATCTGGCACCTTTTGAAATGCTTCAAATACTCGAGTTTTCGTCCCGCGGCAGGAGACTGAACTTCCAACATGGCTAGATATCGCAGGCTTCAGACTTGGCAGATGGCAGCCTCGACTGTGAACATGTGGCTACGCTCCTGAAAGATGGCGACCGAGTATTGGGTTTGTTGCGAGAGCCTGGTAGTCACGTTGTTCAAGGTGATGAAATGGAGTAACGTTTTATTCATATAACATGCTCTGCTCTATTCTACCATCGTTTATTGTTACCATACACCTCACACTGTCTCAGGGGGGTGAAATTTGCCGACCCTGGGGTAACCACCTCGGATTGCAGCAACACTACAACTGTAGACAGGTGAAGCAAAGTACTATCGCGAGCGAGAAACAGGCACAAAGAAATCAGTAGATGTGATCGGTAGTGTTACATGCTGAGTTGTAAAGAGATGATGAGGAATTAGACCATAACTTGTCCATTGATATAAACGATAGTGACTCGAGTCGCAAAGAATGGAAATAATTAGTTGAGGTTAACACGAACTCGCTCTGGTGGCCGAGCAGCAGGCTCTGAAGCTCCTTTGCGAGTGAATCTGTTGCGGAATCGCCCCTGGCGAGGGGAGGCGAGTTTGGACCTATCTTTCTCGTTGGATACCGGCTCCGTCGAACGTACAGCAGCAAGACGAGGATCAGATTTCACTTCTTCAGCACCCTTGGCACCAGGCCGTGAGATAGATAGCAAGCGTCGTAGGCCAGAGCCAGTGGACTGGCGCCCCTCCTTCCTGGCTTGTGTGTCTTTTGCGTCAATGACGACAATCGCTTTTGCTGCCGACATCGAGGCTCTCTCTGCCGTAGCACTTGTAGTGCGCTTTCGTCCACGTTCAACCTGTGTCTGAGAAGTCGGACTCCCGACTGGTGTCATGTGTCCCCCGCCCTCAACATTCACAAGTACCCAACCATTCCCACTTCCACTACGGCTTCCAGGCTTTGTTGGCGAAGCAGGTGGATCTGTTGAACTTGATGCCTTCGTTTTGTAGAGGCTATCCCTCGATGGAGGATGAATCGGGGGAGGTGATGGCCTCGGGGGAGATATCATCCCAATGAGCCCCGCTTCACTCTTGCGCACTGCCTGATCATTAACCAGTTCTGGCGATGCAATCCTCGCATCGATGTCGTGTAATGACTTGTCTGGACTCCTTCTTTGTTCCAGATGAAGCCCATGCTCACCAGCCTTAGATACCTCGGCCTTACGAGACAAAACCTCAGTGCGCTCCTCCTTAGGCGATATCGCCCATGCGCCGGGTAGAACAGGTCCACGCGGCATGGATTCCTCACTTAGCTCCTCGTGCACTTCCTCAATGTTTTCAATGCCGTCTGGCCTGCCAAGGCCACCCCATTTGAACGGGACCCCGAAAGATGTGTCCGTGTCAACAGTATTCGCAGAATAGGCTGAATCTCTTACACGGAACATCCCTGGGCTGAGAAGAGGCGGTCCCTCATTCAGAGAGACATCACGGCTAGCAGGCGGCGTTTGGGATGTGCGAGGGTCCCTGGGTGGTGAATGCGAGCGGAGGAGCGGAGGCGTCTTTGAACGGGTTGATACTGGTCGCAAAGCGCTTACCCGACGCTGCGGAGACGGAGATCTTGACCTTTGGGAACGATGATGTCGTTCAGGAGGTAACGAGTGCACAGTGTCTTCATGAAGAGGACCCATATCAGGAAGTTGGCCAGAGGTTGCTGGGTAGATGAGGTTGGATGTGAATCTGTTACGTGCCATGGAACCTATGCCAGTCATATTCTCACAACTACTTGGCACAGCACTAGCCAGAGAAGTGCGAAATTGATTGCGTTCTTCGTCATCATGAGCGTAGAAGTCAACGGACACCGGCACTGGTGCGTGCGGTGCAGCCTTGCGGGTTGTATTGCCTGGCACTACACGGGGCGATGCCAATGAAAAATTCGTCGCAAGAGGAGGTAATGTGTTGGATTCCGGTAACGGTTGCATGTGAGGAGGCGACGTTTGAGAGGACGGAAATCCTTGAGGAGCCGGGTGCTGAGAGCTTGTGGCAGCTCTTTTATGCAAAGAGCTGGGTATCACACCCGTTTCTGGTGGTTCGGGAGTCGAAACCCGTTGAGGTTGAGACCTTCTTACATCCAGCATCGAGCCAGATTGGCTTATAGGAGATTCAGGCCAGTAAGGATCAGTCTCAGTAGTACAAGGGCCCGTAAAGACCCATAGGTCCTTGACTCTGGAACGGCCATTGATCGCCAGCGAAATGACAAGTGAACATGCATGAGCATCAAGGGATAAGAGAAGTGAAAGAATGTGTCGCAGAGAGTCTGTCGCAAAAGTATCTTCGTGGAACCCTGGACAGAAAACATTGTTCAGATGCACAGGACATTGCCTTGAGAGGACTTACAGCGGTATCCCTTCAACTTGAATTCATACGCGTTGTCGGTTTTCTTCTCGGACAGCACGCCCCGGGGCCATGATCCTCGGACAGCTTGGAGAATTGCTGGAGTTGCATTGAGTGGTGGATTGATAACTCGCATGATCGTTTGCGAGACAAATGAGATGGCAAAGGGCATCCTTCTCTCAGTGTGTGGCCCCGTCTGGTGCGAAATGTTACTCCCTGAGCCAACGGGAGCTGAAGCAAAAGGTAGAGCAGGGGAGGCAGTCGTAAGGAACTTCGAAAATGAAATGGCTAAACGATCGTCACGCTCTCGACCATAGTCAATGGTAGAAAGTATAGTGTATCCAAACCTGTATATGATAGCGAGTATATCGAGGAGGATGCGCTCTGTACGAGCACTCTTAGGTGCATTCCAGGGCTTCTGAGTTATGGTAAATTCGCAGAGATTTTGCAAAGTATCCTCGCGAAACCCTCCGTTCAGGTAGAAGTGATCAAGGAGTCGACGTAAAGCTCCAATGACATCGGAAGGGAACGAATAGAGCCTGATGCAGCTTGAGCCTGAGATAGCTAGAAGGCTAAAGGTGCTCGTGGCCCGCTGGTCGCGAATAAACTCTTTCCTTGGAATGAAGCCAGAATCTGCTACAGAGCCTGGCTGCATGTTTGTGATGGTTGGCCGGGACGAAGTGAGTCCAGCGGAGGCAACAAAGTAACACGGATATTGCCTAAGAGAGAGGGGCACGTAGACTCGTGATGGACTCCAGGCGGAAAACGGCTGGCAGAAGGCTAGTCGCGAAGTTTAACCAACATCGAGCTCAGATCGAATGAACAGATTAAACTTACCTGGTAGTTAGAAGCGGACTAACCGCTTAAAGCAAGGCACACAAGGCGAGGCGTGTTTCGTTGGCCGCAGAGACGCTTGCGCAGCAGGTTTTATGCGCTGCGTGTGCGCGGCCTGGCCACGCTACTATAGTACTGTTAGCCCACGAGTTTTGCTTAAGGCTTGTGACGTCATAATCGTAACTTAAAAAAACATATACCCCCGTGCCAATCGCGTTGTTTAACTCTTACCAAGTGTGCGTGCTATCGGCCGGTTTCAGGATCTTTTGGAAGATGTCGATGAGGAGGTACATAGTGGAAGCCAAACTACATGCTTTGTGTACGCCAAGTAACTCAGCAATATTACTATTAGTACAACATGCATCAGCAGCTAAATATTCAAGTTGCTTCAGGAGGGGCAAGCTGGAAACCTTCCACACATGCGATAACAATCGACGATGAGCTAGTGAAAAGGGACTGGTTTGCTTCGGAACACTTCTGACTTACAGAGCAACAAAGAGAAGGCATCCTCATGTGTTTGCCGTGCAGGCCCGCAGTCGTGCCCACTCGACCGAGAAGTGGACTCAAGACGATAGAATAATGCGATTGGATATGCTCTATGACCATCACACGCCGTGCTGACACAAACGGGAGTATATTACACCACAGATGACACTATTGAGAATGGTGGTTGAACTTGTGGAGAAGTAAGCCGCAGGCATGTCGAGAGGTAAGATGGACAACTTTGATGACAGAGAATGGAGCCCGGGTACTCCCATAGGCACCGGTTCATATGTGTTGCATGTTCACCGGCAAAGCCTCACTCTTAAGAGTAAGCAGATGATACTGCGGGGGCGATCCCCGCGCCCCCAGCGAGGCTGACCTGCAAGGGACGAGGCTAGCTGCATATGTAAAGATATTGACGGGTCATTTGCGAGGCTACCGGGCACTTGAGCTGATGAGGGCTCAGGTTCAGGTTCAGGTTGTTGTCTCTGGCTTTGGCCAGGGCCAAATTTGAGTTAGTCTAGGACCTGTAGTCAAACCTTGATAGAAGGAAGACAGTCGTGGAATCCCTCTTTTCAAGTTTGTCAATCAGGCACCGTTTATAAGTTCACTTGGCCCTACTGCTGGCCACCCCATCAAGGACGACGTCCCCTAACCAGCTGTCTACTACACCACGGGAGGAATGAAAGAGGAGTGCCACCCAATGTTCCAGTATCACTCTAGCAGCGACGAGGTGGGTAGAGCATCAGCAATGTCGTTGAACTTGAAGCTTATGAGCAGTAAGCTGCTCAGTGCTGGTCCTCCTCGAATTCGTGGGGCATTTCTGGTTTTGGCCCCATTGGCTGCACATTTGCGACCGTATCACAAAGAAAGGTAACAGGTTGCCCCAGTTCGTTTGTCTAAGAAGAAGTCTGATAAAAGTTCATTCAGACAACCACGCCCGTGTCCAGATTTCCCGCGGAATCCGATGTTGCGCCGCACCTGACCGCCAGAGTGGTGTAAGTAGCATCAGATGATCCTCCCCATTAATGTCCAGTCATGGTTATAAAGTTTTGAATACTAGATGAATCTATATACATGCAAAAGTTTTATGAAGTTGATCCTACATCACCCACTCGTGATTCTCCCCGGATAATCGGTCCGGTGCTCACGTTCGGGCCGCTGGCCACCATCTTAAGACTTGCACCGTGCCAACCATTTGTTCATTCAACTAGAATCCCTTCTTTCATTCAATCTCAGCTATAGCTCCTTAGAATCACCATGTCGAACCTCGGTAAACTGAATGTTTTAATGTGTAAGGTGATCAAGCCTACTACTGGTACTCATCAATACTGACCAGTGAAATATTGCAACAGGTGGTACTGTGAGTGTTCCGATTTCAACTTTCTGCCAGCCCTTTCTTCTAAGGCGATCTTTCAGGGAGAGTACACCACTGGATGGACTGGCTTTGGGGCCTCTACATCTGACAAAAAGGTCACATACACCTTGCTTACCTATCACTGACCACTAAGTTCTGGCTTTCGCAGATTGGGGTATGCGGGTCGAGCTTAGTTGCTTTAATCGATCACTGAGATTACGACATAAGGTCGTTGGGCTTACGATGTTTGACCTTCGAAGATTAGGCAAGGTGAGTTTGATGACATTGTACCTTGTCTTTGCAATATGTCTCCACCTTAACCTTAGATCGGTAAACTCGGAATGGTTGGCGTTAATGGTGGCAAATTCCCTGCTATACGCCAACATTTGCAAGAGAACATCGGCAATGTTTACAAGGATATGGATACTTCGTGCGTGGCCACGTTTATACTGTTTGTCTTGTTCTTATTAGTGGACCGCCGATCAGTTTTGTGGGGTTCCCAGAAGTAGGGAAGTCTGATCCTGAGGCTTGTGAATTGGTTAAATTGCAAGTATGCAATACCTGTATCTCATTGTCAACTTGTAGACAAGGAAGCCATTGATCGAATGTCCCCCGGGGATGCCATTGTCGTGTTTACTCCTGATAGTGAGCTTCGATCATTTCGGCACCTAAACATCTCAATCTCTCATTCACGTCGCTACTTACAGGCACTCACTATTCCATTAGCTTGTACGCGATTGAACGTGGCATCCACGTTCTCGTCACCAAGCCTGCGACCCAATTGCTATCGCATCACAACGAGCTTATCGTGGCTGCGAGAAAACACAATGTTGTTTGCTTTGTGGAGCATCACAAGCGCTTTGATCCCGTGTATAGTGATGCCAAAGCCAGAGCACAAGCACTCGGCGAATTCAACTTTTTCAACGCATGGATGAGCCAGCCGAAGAGTCAATTGGAGACCTTCCGCGCTTGGGCTGGCAAGGATTCAGACATCAGGTAAGCTTGTCGTTTGCAAGGAACTTGTAGGCTGACAAGCATTCTCCAGTTATTACCTCTCGTCACATCATATCGATATTTGCTGCTGGATTCTCCAAGACAAAGCAATACCTACGCGGGTTGTCGCCAGTGCAGCAACAGGGATTGCTACAGGGGAACCATATAACTGTGTCCCTGAAACAGAAGACACCATCACGCTCCTTGTCGATTGGCAATCGATTAGCAGCCCGAGACACAAGGGCGTGGCGGTGTACACGGCATCTTGGACTGCACCTTTGAAGGCTGGTATCCACTCTGCTCAACACTGGTATTATATGGGTGAGAAGGTGAGTCAGCTCTGCAACTCTATTTCTTCTGCCAGTGTAAATGTACTATTCGTCTACTCTGCAGGGTGACATAAACGTCGATCAAGCTCACCGTGGGTACGATATCACTGTCGATGAATCCGGCAAGACTTGGTACAATCCCTTCTAGTGCGTTCCTTGACCTGAGCAGATAACTATAACCTTACTTGTCATCGCTAGTATGAAATACTCGCCGTCGGAGAGCGGTCATTTCGATGGACAACGGGGCTACGGTTATATTTCAATCGAAAAATTCGTCGACGCCGCCCGAGAGGTCAACGCTGGCATCGCGAAACCCTCTGATTACGACGGTCACGGGTATCCGACAATTGCTAACACCGTGCTTACGACTGCCATTCTCAATGCCGGCCGTATCAGTCTAGACGAGAAGAGAGCTGTCGGGATTAAGAAAAACGGAGACGAATGGATTCTAGAATAATCACACGGAGGTTTTGCCTTGATATTATATGCAACAAGGTCGTGTCTCAGATGTCAGGAATAAGTTGTATGAATAGAATATTTATGCTGCCCAGGAATTTGTTGATACGAGATCTAGGCTTACAATATCCATTCTTGCGCCGTCTCCCACCTCGAATGACGAACAGGCACTGGATTGGTTTGAAACAGGGAAATTTCGGTCGCTGTAGGGAGAACCACCTGACAGAAGGTACAGACCTGTGGGAGGCCCATTCACGACTGGCGGTCATCAATCCATCAATCCATCAATCACTCACCGTTCTTTTCGTACATAAGACTTATCGGCTCCTGGCTCCAACCGGACATTCTTCATTCTGTTTGGCTGTGCAGGATAAGCTACCGCTGTTCTGATGGACATGTCTCACGGGGGTAATTTGACACCGAACTAAGAATGAGCGCACTACAACAATAATGGAAACACCCTGGAGCCTCTCGGATGGCAAATGTAATTGTGGACAGAGTTCGATGTGGTAGAGAGATTGCTGCAACAATGACGAGGATGAATGCGCGGACGGTGTGCAAGTGAATGGTAGAGTAAAAATCACAGGGAACGGTTCGCGCGATGGGGGAATTTGGGATAGAGAATGCAAGAAATCGCCCCACAACGAACCAGATAGTCGACAGGGAAGTTAAAGAATATGATAAAATGAAGAATAATATAGAACGAATGCAATAGACACAGAATAGGACAGGACAGGAATTGTCGACCTGGTTCGTTGCAAGAAGGCGCGAGTCGAGGGAGTAACGATGGTGGGTGATGCATAGACTGACAAATGGAAGGAATGCAGATAATATTGTGGTTGAGGGAGGACGACCGGATGCGGTAAAGAGGACCTTCCTTGAGAAGGATGACAGGCTAAAAGGAAGAGGGGTACAGGACAATTATGCGGCCCGTCTGTCCCTGTATCGAGCATGTGGCACGCGGGCGCGAAGCCGACCCCTCAAGGTAACCACTCATCCTACAGTAGACTGTGCGCGGGATGGATGATGATAAACGAGATGATTGCAGAGAAAGAAAGTGATGCATGGATGATGAGACTTGCAAGGACAATGCGCAGAGTGGCTGAGCGTGCAGTGGTATTACATTTTGCGGGGTTGTAGCAGACTTTTCGACACGGATTGGAGGTGCCTGAACAGGGGGGAGGACCCGAGCTATGAGACGAGGGTAATAACCCGTGGGGAGCCATTCAAGTGGTGCAGGGCTGGACGGCCAAAGGCAACGAAGTCATGGGGTAGAAAATGGTCAGGTGGGACCTCCGTGCGCTGCTTATTGATGATCGGCTCAAATGTTGTCGGTAAATTCTCCTTGTCGTCTTCTGATACGCAAGAGCTCGAGAAGGGATCGGAGGAGAATGACGAGGGACTCGTCGGAGTAAGAGGGAAGTCATCAGATACATCAGAGACAGATGTTGTGGCGCTCATAGGCGTGCTGGCACCAGACGTCGAATGGCGGGGCGGCGTCATGGGAAGGGACATGAAAGACTGCCGGACGAAGCGACCCCCTTGAAGGTAGTACTGTACAACAAATGTCGCCGCCTTGGAATAGAAGGCGTAAGAGTACTTTTTCACCAGCGTCTCCGAAAGGTCATTAACATGTTTAGCCAAGCGATTGTCTAGATAACTGACAATCTCTAGGCACTCCTCCGTCTCCTCAAAGATACGACGTGGTTTGCCGCAGAGGAACAGGGCCAGTGTGAGCGCTCCGAGTGCGATCGAGGAGGGGGGATATCTGATGAACTCCCGGTAGAACAGAGTGATCTCCATCAGAAACCGTGCAACATGCTGCACCTTTTCTTCCTCAACAGATGGCGCACAGCACAACAGTCTGAGCCAGGCTTCCGCAGTCGGATGACCCAGAGTCCACTGAATGGTCTGTAGCACATGACCTTCCATCTGAATGAAAGCGGATTCGTCATATGTATCACGACAGATTTGCGCAAGCTCTTGGACCGTCGGAACGCGTTCCTTCGCATCCTCGAACTTGGCAGCAATCCAAAGCGCCGCACAGCCAACAAGCTGATAGTGCTTGATGTAAACAATTCGCCGAGAGACGTAGCGATCCACAATATTCAGGGTGAGATACAACGTCTCGGGTCGAAGTCGGAAGGTGAAATGAATCTCAACAAGGAAATCAACAAGACATGGCCGCATGTGCCATCGGATCTCGGGTTGTTGATCCATCGACTGCGAGGACGACATCGTGTATCGCTATACAACAAGCATCAGGACTGTCAACAACTCAATAACAAACGTGATACAAACCTCCATCTCATGCATGTAGAAGCGAATATCCTCTCGGTATTCTTCTTCCAAGAAGATACCTTGCTTGCGAAGAGCAGCGATTTGAGCCTGGCGTTGCCGCTGCTGCAAAAATACAACCTTTGCAGAATAAGGCGTTCGACGGGTGACAGGAGGAGGGCCGAGAGGGGGGGTCTTATGATGTTTCGAAATGCCTGAAGGCGATGGACGTCTCTTAGGGTACGCAGCATTGCGAGAACTCCGGTACGAAGTCGTGGAAATGTCTTTCATAACTAAAGAAGTGGCGGGAAAGGTCGATCTGGGGAGGCTTACGACCGATAGTATGCTTGAGGGGAGCGATTGAGCGAAGAAAGGGATAGACTCTGCATCAGCATGTATTTCATGAAATGAGGCAGGAGAAGACATAGATGGATGCGCGAGCGCCTCCAGCGCGCAAGATGACGAACGCGAAATTATAAGAACCGCTTGACGGCTCAGCATGGTGGGTTCATCGTGGATCGTCAATAGAATGCATTTCGCAATATGGTTACGTCTATGAAGTGGCAATTGCAAGGCAACTGGAATGCCGGATCTTCACGACGTGACGCCACTTGGGACAAGGGGTGTCGAAGGAAAACAGACTCACCAGAATCAGAGATTGATCATGCGAAGGGGGACAACTTTCAAGGTTGTTGTGAATCGAGTGTGTAGGTGACGAGTGGCGTGTGGCGTGTGGGTTGGGACTGGATATGAACAAGTCGTAGTCAGCGTGGATGATCGTGAGCAGTAAGGATAGGAAGATGAAGAGAAGGAAAATTTGTCGAGTTCAACGCCTTGAAGTTGGACTGGACGGGAAGAGAGAAGATTTGAAACGTTAACAAGAGAGTGAGAGACACTCGCGGAAAGAGTATAAGAAGACCACAACGGCACAAATATCGGCTCATCAAGGCTATCGTAGAAATTAAAAAAGGAAATATAAAGAAAACTGTTGCCCACTTTGATGTGAACTTCTGTGAAATGGTACAAATTCATGCGAAAATTACGACCCATATATCATCTCAGCTCACCATAGTGAACAAAATGCAACAGAAAGAGGAGAAAAGAAAAGACGCAAGAATCAGACAGCTAATCCTAGACTCGAGACATGCTTGGCATCTGACTACTGTCAGTGTGTCCAAATGACCCTGCTCTGAGCCCTTGGATAAGCGCGCTCTGTAACGTTCGGGCAAAGACAGCCAGAAGGGGATCGCACTGGGCGCATGTTCCCACGACCCCACGTTTTACAGCGACCACAAGTATGACATCAATCCATAAATTGAAGTCCTTAATCCTCACCTCGAATACACTGGTCCTTCTTTTCAATAGATCTGTCAAGAGACGTTACTTTTTTCCTGCGGTGTCAGATCATTGGATACGCACTTGTGAACGGTGTTGACGACCGCTGTGCTGGGATATCCTGTAGCGAAGCATTTCACACCTCGTATCAATCACTATCGATCCATCGGAATGCACTGATAGCTTACGAGCGATATGGATCGGGAGGAGTGTCCGATGAAGGTGACTCGGGGCGAAATTTGAAGAGGAGCGAGCGATTATGGCAAATTATTCAGGCAAAATTGTGTTGTAGGGCAAAGAACGAGTGGGAGAGACCAGACAAAAGAGAGACTGAGTGAGTGAGTTGGTTGTTTCTAGTGGGGTAGAGGCAGAGCAATGACAACTATAAAGAAGAGTCACTCGAAGCTAATCGAGCGCGTGGAGTGGTACGGGCACAAGAACGAATGCGGCTTTGTACTCGTAAACTGGCTTGCGCCGGGGGGGAACGGGATTGAGAGATAGTTGCAGGAAGGAGAGTCTACCGCTGTAGTAGTTTCTGCAAATTTTCAATCACGGAACGAGGTAATTGTCGAATGCAATGCGGAGAAGGCGTGTGCCGCTTATCCCCTGGCTCTCTTTGTCTCGCAAGCGGTATGTATTACTCCCCCTTACTTGCGACTCTCGGTAATTATTTTAGTTGAGACCTGGTGTATTCTGATTTGGCAGCCATCAAGTCCACGTTGTCTGCCTGCAGGCAGAGGATGTCAAGGTTATCTCGTTTATTATGTAACTTCGATATCATCCTTCCATGCGAAGCTAACTCTCATAAGATTTCTCTTCCACCTGAAGTCAGAACCCCCGTGTGTTTGACTTTCCGAGTCAACTGTCAGCAAGAGTTGTCACAATTTCAGCTGTTTAGATACGAATTCGCGAAAGAAACCATGCTGAGTCTATTTCAGTGTATTGCTCCCATCTCTCCGTCGCCTCTGCGAAGCTCTGCCGCACGCAAACTCCCACAGCACACCTTCCCATCAGTCACCTCTTATCGACCGTCTGACGATGACAATCGGTCCATATAGGTCCATCGCGCCCCAATCGAAGGCGCCTGCGTCCCTATTGGATGGATAGTCCTTCCGTGATCTGATTTAGTTATCCCAATCAAATTGTAGTGCTTATACTGTGACGGCTTGAGCGGCCAAAGCTCCTCAGGCCACATAGGGGACCGAGTAGAAGACTAGTACTGAGGAGTGCGAACGTTATTACAAGTTGTCAAGTTCTTATCACTTTCAAATTTTCTCCGAGACTGAAAAAACTCAACCCTCGCGATCGGTGTGTATGACGCTAACTATTCATGCAGTGGATATTACTTCTTGGATATTCTGTCCCTTGAGTGAAGATCGATCGATGTGCGGGGATAAGGTGTTTTTCGCATGAACGCGATAGACATCACCTTGTCTAATACCAAGCCAGCATGAGCTGCTAGTAGATTCATGTCCACGGTGTTCCGACTTGTGAGCGAGCCGTAAGGGTTCAGAGCGCCGGCTGTCAATTCTCGTGGTTACAACGGAATTTTCAGACGTGAATTATGGAAGGCTCCAATTGTTAAAGTTTGAAGTGCACGCCAGTAGGAAATCTACGATTCACAGTCGCAAGAATCATTACCCTCTTGAGTATTCTGCCAAGACTCGCTGCACAGCAGTTACAGAAGAGCACGGAGCGATGAGGTGTCCATAGGTTACGTAGAAGAAGTTTATAGTTAGTAAACCCATAGCGCGCATGACAATTGTCCTTCCTGGCTAAATGCAGAGGCACGAATGCCGCACACTTCCGCCATCGTAATGATGGTGGCGTTGGAAAATACTACCTGTTAGTAGAGCTCTCTCACGTTGAGGTTTCGCTTGTCCATGTAATAACCATGTGGGCCTCGGTACAACATGCTAGGAAGTGCCAGCTCTAACGTTGGTTCACCAGGGCTGAATCGGCTTTTGAACAGGGCACATCCATCCAAGAATTCTTCATGGCAGTGGGCCAGAGGCGGCGGTAGCGCGCTCCGAGGAGCCCTGTGGTGTTATCCCGAAAGGTCGCCATCATGATTCATAACCTCTTCTGTCTCTGCATAGCAGTCCAATACTGGCAACGTCAGGTCAGGCTGCTGGTAAGTATTCGGGTCGAACTTGGTATTACTTTACCAGGTGTGCACTAGTCCCCCGTGGCCAGACATTTATAGATCTATCGTTCCTTCTAATAGGTTGCACGAATTAAAATGTAAACACTTGATTCATTGACTGTAGCTTCTCATGCGTATGTAAGTCACTACTAGCTCTGCGCTCACGCGCTACATTAATATTAACGAATCTCCCTCTTCTACAATTATGTAATCGCGGCTGTTCCCCCGGCCGTCTTTCAAGGTTCCTGATCAGACTCGCAGCATCTCCCGCAGAGCACTGTGGCTATCTTCAGACCATCTTCACTAGCGCTTGGATCCATAGTATTCACGCAACACTCTGGAGTCTAAAGTCGGTATCTGGATGGGTTCAGCGCTACAGTACTAGTAGAGGCACCCAATGTACGTGAAAGCATTGTCCTTATACGTGTTCATTCAGGCGTCCCTTTCCTGACCTGATCAACTTCTCGTTCTCGTTGGAAAAAACATATTCCGTCACTCAGTAAATCAATCTACGACTTTTTCAAATACATATATCTCTAGATCAGCCAAATGTCGACAAATGCACTTAGTCCTATAGTGTATAGTCCATACCAGTGCATAAATTAATGATCATATGTGCCTTGTGCGTTCACTAGAACGCAGTGAAGCTTTGAAGGCTGACCTGGAAGGTGACGGGAGAGGCGCTAGGCGTGATACGGGACGTGTTGCGCGATTACATGATGGTGTTCACAGAGAGTGCTTCTGGGTGAGACATCTCCGAAGTTGCGCTCGGCTAGTCGATGCTAACTAGCATCAAAGAACTTGTCCACATTCGCCAAACAGCCGTGCTTGGTGCCGCCGATATCATAGTTTGAAATGGTAATGGGAGGTCGTGAGCGGCTCAAGGCATTTGACAGGCGTCTGAAATTTTCGTCTCTCGACCCACAGGAGCCTACACTGTGACCTGGGGAATTGTTATTTCGCAGTTCAATTCACGGCTTGAATAGAAAGTAGGACAGCAAGTTTGGCTAGATATGCTGACAAGCAACTTAGCTGCGGCACAGATTTGACGGATCTCATAGTGCTGAGCTTGCCACCCAAAACGGTCGATAATATACGATATTGCGGAGAATCAGAACGAACATGATAAACAGTCGGTATGAGCGCTAACTAACGGAAGAAAAAAAAGATTAAGTGGTCCAAAAGCGAATGAATGTTGAGTGAGGATAAAAATTGCATGCAGCCCACGAAGAATCTCATTCCCTCCTTCCTCCGTTCATCAAAAGCGCCATGAGATCGTGGGCGGGTTGAGTATTTGCACCAGGAGGACCCTGCTGTTGATAGTGGAGAGGAAGCATGTGTGGAGGGATTTGCTGCTGCTGCCTCATAGAAAGCAGAGGCGGCTGAATTTGAGGACCCTGTTGTCCGAAGCCTCCATTGGGCCCACGAAGACCACCCGGCATACCGTTAGCGCCGTTGATCCCGAGAAGCTGAGCTTGAGCAGGATTCAAACTTCCTGGGTGCATCAGGCCTTGCATAGCGTTGTGTCCGTGCAGCTGATGGGTTCCTCCGGGGTGAGGCACACGCATTTGAGGAGCGCCATTAAAGCCAATACCCCCAGGAGGAAAGTTGTTAAACTGCTGTGGAAGCGCGGCGTTACCATGTGCCGGATTATGTGGGCCGCCAGGGATAGCCATTGCCGAATTCAAGAATTGCGTAGGCTCATGGGGTGGTCGCCCACCCAGATTAGCCAAACCAGGCGGCAGGCGTTGAGCAGAAGGTTGCATAGGATTCGGCGAAGGGCCACCACGAAATTGGGATGGTTGGAGAGGCACGCCCCCATTGCGGTTCATGTTCGCCTGTTGCAACCCTTGATACATCTGTGCAGTCCCTCGTTGACCGCCAAATTGCATTGAATCATCGATTTCAGAGAGCATGGTACTATTTTGCCTGCTCCGAGGGGGGGCTGCTGAGCGTAAGCCAGGCACCATGCCATCTGGGACAAAGTTCCTGTTGTCAAGGCGGCTATCATACAACGAGTCCAGGCGGGTGTGACCGGGGTAGTGCTGGGAGTGACCGAGCTGAGTTTGAATAAGGTGAGAGTTCGAGGGAGGGGCATTGAAATATGCAGCATCTGAAGCTAACACTTCTGGTGGTACATGAGGCCTTTGAGCCTAACATTGATATCAGCAACGTAAATTTCAATATAAACGATAGTGCAACCCACATGCGCCGAGTTGCTCAACATAGCAAATATATCTTCCATAGCTCTGGCATCCGGATTGGTGGGCATTCCATTATATCCTCCCAGATCACCTCTCTGAGCTGGCGATGGGCCGCCAACTTGAGCCTTGCCCATGCCTGGGTGCGAGTCTCTCCCTTTTCCGTCAAAGAACTTCGCAAACCGGCTGCCTTTCGCGGCTGCGACTCCAGAGCTTAATTGCTCGTACGGACCGGGGTGGCCACTTCCACCAATGGGTACGTCAATCTGTTCGAGCTTCATGTGCCCAAAAGCATTCCGATCTCCGGGGGGTACAACGGAACCTCGACGGAACGTATCCAGAGGCGACAACACCAGTCCTTCCCGAGCTTCCTCAAACGGCGAGAAGCCTTGAGTCGTTCTTACGGCATCAGCATTGTCGTTACGATGTGCGGTTGGCGGGGGTCCGCTTGAGTGAATGGTTGCTGGTGTGCCATTCTTCGACATAGACACAGGGGAATGAGAACCTGTGTATGAGGGATGTGTGTGACCTACAGAACCCTGGGGAGTCTTGGAAGTAAAAGTAAGAAAGCGACAACCTGGTGGGGGAGCAGCATGAGGAGCAGATGGGACAGCGGCACTGAGGGCTTCGATGGAATGTTTTGGCAACGCTTGAGGTGCGGGCAAATCAGCAGGGATCGGCTTAGGGAAAAAGCGGGAGCCGCCTGGCTTTCCTTTGTCCATGTCAGACTCGCGGGTACTAGGTGGTATGCCAGGGGTACTGGAGGACGATGAAGACGATAACATGGACAGAAGCGCATGAGAACCATCGTGAAGAACTGCGTCGGACTGTGGTAGAGATGGAGAAGTAGACATTTGTGACGAAATCGGCTGATGTGTTAGATGAGGGCGCTGCTCTGTGATTATTTCTGATGACAGATCTTGACGGCATATTAGCACATTCAGCCTGCCTGAGGCAAAATTTTGACCTGCCTTTCGTCGGAGCCATATCCTTGGTCGCTGAAGGTGCATCTGCGAGTAACGATGGACCCGCAAGTGGAGACTCGTCGACTATCTTCTTTTGTTCTTCCCTCTTCATCATCAGCTTGAAGAGTTGGATTTCGTCCAAGTGGCCTTCAGACGTATGCGTCTTCCCTTCCAAGTCACTAGAATGATCGCCGTCTTGCGCAGCACTTTGTTCCTTCTGCTCCCTCTCCTTAATCTCTCGCTTGAACGCCTGGATGCCATCTAGGTCTCCAGGGGCACGACCTAAACCGTTGCTGCCAGTAGAAGGGATGTATGTGTCCATCCAAGCCGGCTCCTTCTCTCTTTCTCTCTCGCGTTCTCTGTCACGATCCTTACGATCGCCCTTGTCCTTCGCCTCGTCAGGCTTTCTCTCTCGGCCAGCTGCTCGCTTGTTTCGACCATCGCGATCATCAGCAAGAGCCCATCGGCGATCCTGACGATCGCCGGAATCCCACGCAGCAGGGCGGTCACGCACCCCATCCTTTTCTCGTTCGCGTTGCTCACGCTCCCGTCTCACTGCCATGCGCTCATCCCGTTTTCCGTCGTCCCTCCAGCGGCGAGGATCTTCGATCTCTGAGTCTCGATCAAAGTCGTGGTCATCCCTGTCTCTTCGAGATCCCAGTGGTTCTTTTTGATGGTCGTCGCGGTCACGGTCACCTCTTCGATCACGATCCCGGTCATCACGCCGTGACAGTGAAACATCTCGTCGTGGGCGGGAAGTATCACCCACCCTTGAGCGAGGTCGTTCACGTTCATCTCGTTCGCGCCGAGGATTATCAGAACCTAAATATACTGTTAATGACTGATATTTGTAATTAGAGAATTCAGCATCTTACGCTCACGGCCTGCACGAACCGGTTCTATTTTGTGACTTAGTAACTCAGGCTTTGTGTGAAGGTGGAGGACATACCACGTCTCCAATCCTCGCTCGTCTCACCATCTTTCTTTCTAGGATGTTCTCGGGAGTCTAGCTGACGATTACCAAGACCTTGCTGTGATTGAGAGGGTATTCGAGAAGATGTGGTACCAAGTTGAGAGGGCATGTCCCTTTCCTTTCCTCGGGGCTGCTGCACAGAAGAAAGAGCGCGACGGTCACGATCATACTTGTCCGATAACTTGATAACCGTATGAGCGCTTTGATGACCACGAGGCATGACCACTCACATTCCGTAGTCTTTCCTGGCCGTCTTTGACCCGGGAATCACGTTCTTGTTCTCTGTCCACATCTCGATCCCGGTCTCGGTCAGTTGCGCGAATGGACTGATGCTTAAAATTGCCCATTTGCGAGGGCTGCGTGATAGCGGCTCCGCGAAAAGAGGGTCGAGCGGTGCCTTCTAATGACACTGATCAGGCCGAGTCGTGCAAATGTATCAACAATGCTTACCCCCGTCTTCTGCATCTCTACGAAAGCTGGAATGGTATTAGGGAGGTCTAAATAGTGGTATTGGGAGACCTCACCGTCTGTCGCGAGCGTTGGGCTGAGAGAGCGCTTCGGAGTCCTTTTTAAGAGTGCCTTGGTCACTTTCGGTTCTTCAAAGGTAGAATGAGCTACCAGTCAGAAGAGTAAGACACAGCACAAACCCGAACCAATCCTTCAAGGCTGGCATGCCTGTCGGAGGACAGACCAAGGGAGATTTATGAAGAAAAAGGAGATGAGGTCGAGAATACATGACAAAAGGTCGACTGGAAATCTCATTTTTGTCTTTAGCAAGAGTGTCGGTAATGAATTCCGGTGATTGAGAAGATGCTTGGTCTGGTTGGGGTGAGACCTTGGACACAGCGTCAGATAAGTTGTCAACAACACCATTCTTTGGGAAGACAACGTCGTGCACAGCGACCTGGTTCTCTGCACCAGACATTGTGATGCGAATGGGATGTTGGAAAGACTTGTGAAAGAGCAAAATGTCGTCCCAATGGCAATGCCCAGCAACGCGGACTTTGGAGAGCGGGAAGCAAAAACAAGAATTCTAAGCCACAATTTCTTCTTGTTTGTAACATTCAAGGGTGCATATGCCAGATTTTGGTCTCAAGTATTTCATTTTACAGCAAAGAGTCATTCACCTGTATCGCAATGCTATAAGGGCGTCTAGAAGTGCGCTGTTGTGTTTTCTGAAAAGTTTCTACTAACTACTACTTATTACCGCATCAGATATACCTGACCCACGAGCAAGGTCGGAGACCATCGCCTGGTTTCGCAGCGAAATTGAGCGCAACAGATGGTTGACTGATGTGGTGAGTGGGCCTTGCTCCATATTTCATGCTTCCTGTACTCATCATGGTTTAGGCTATCATAGAGGACAAAATCACTACGGCTCGCCGCGAGATTCGCCAAATACTTCCATCGTCACAGACCCTGTAAACGGCGTCCTCACATTAATACCGCAACAGCAGGGTGGAGGTTTACACTTCGCTACAAGCAGCAGGGCAATTTTAGTTAGGATAGGGATGTGATATCTTATGACACTTATTTCTCTTCATCAGTCTCCTGTGTCTAGTTTGTTTCGTACTGTCAAGTAAGGCTACTGCTCTACTTCACGTGCGATACTAATTAATTCATCCACAGAATGCATACATTTAACGATATCCGAGTCAGCCTGAGTGTCGTTGAAGCAGTCGAGTTGGATGATGTTTTTAGGGGAGTCTTGGCGCCCGTTGGGATTTCCCAAGCACATGGAAACAATTCCCCATGGCAGAGCATAATGAAAGCCCCTTGGCGCGGTGATCAAATTCAGGATCCAAGTTGCGACATCTCCTGCATAATCCTGAGGTGGGAAGCCACTCGTTCACTGTGTAAGACGAGAGCCGGTGAACCACCCGTGATCCTTAAAGGAGACAGCCACTAGCCGGTTGTGCATCTCATTCTTCCACCATTTCTACGGACTCCGGTAAGCGTAACCAAGCAGTATGGCAGATATTTGCATTGCACATAATTTACATAGGTAATCAACCCTTGTGATTTTCGATGACGAAGGGTCCAAAGGTGGGATGATGCTCCGGCATTTGAGTTCTGCTATAGCAGCACAAAGCATGGACTCGTGGTAGGTGTTTAGACCTTCCAGGTGCGACATATTGGATCAAACTTGGGCAAGCTCAGCATCAATCCCAAGCTTGCCCGCTGCTGGGTTATACATATCCATCTGCATCGACGCCTAGCCACGTTTGAGGCCTAGTTCCCTTTAACTCGGTGGTTGGATATGCTCGACGTGTATTTACCGTGCTGCTGGAGCCTGGGAGAGGACTTCCAGAGTCGCAACGACAATCCCTGTCCCCACTGCCACCGTCTTCCTGATGGTTATGGACTTGGGTCCCTTCGCCTGGCATCCATCATGGGGGGAATGATATTCACCTTGTTGCATAACCCATTCATTGATAAATGATGGACTACGATGTCCATCACATTCTCACCAAGTACCAAATACCTATTCTTGGAGTGCATAACTCATCGACCAGTCACCCATATTATTACGCGAAGAATCTCTAGTATAGTGTTGTTCTCCATTGAGAATGCGCAAACCAGGCCCTTGTTCAATGTTATAAAATAATGCTGCGAGCAGCGGATTACTGTCGTCCATCCCACTTAGGCGGAGGTGGTCCTGTCCTCAAAAGATAGCACAGACGAAAACAAAGCGCATGATGACGTTCGCCCAAGATCGCAATGCGATTCATGGACACAACATACTAAGCATGTGTGATTCATTCTGGCGAGCGTTTAGAGATCATGGATAAGACCTGTCGAGTTTAACTTCAGATGATAGCCGAGAACGCCAGCGGCAACCCATTGCGAACAACTTCCGTGGATCGTCGGGTGGCTTGATTCATGACCAGACAGATCGCTCCAAGGAATCACCAACAGGATGCATCAAGAACCTGGTGCGTCAGAGCTCTGTTCGTTACGTGTGGCTTGTGCAACAGTCGACCTGGCGTGACCACACTGCGTATATGGAAGAAAAAAAGTTGACGGTTCTGACTGCCATTCTTGTCATGAGTGTGCGAGACGAGATACTAAAGAGACGCATCCGGGGCAGCAAGTTGGGGTTGGATATTTTAATACGCTCGAAGCACTGGAGGAAAAATATTTCCAAGTGCTTCAGCAAGCCATACAGACAACAAACAACAAAGATGCAGAGATTACAGATATAATAGCGGACGTGCGACATTTAGGCCTGTCTTATCCGCAGTAGACAGGAGTAAATCCGTACAAGGGGTGCACTCGAACCGCGGAGCGGAAATGGCCCTCGCAGGACGTCCGCTGTCGTGTCGATCTAAGCTTGGTTGCGAAGGACTGAAGTGTTGTCAGTAAGGGAAGAATCATTCCAGAGCGCCTCCACTCACTAAGAATCACCGAGTCTCCGCTGAGAAATCGCAATCATCATCCTGTCACAGAAGTTTATGCGTACGTATATCACTCACCGCAAGAACATTTTGCTGATAAAGCGATCCTTGTTTACTGGCTTCTTGTTCTTGCCCTTGGGAACTTCGGTCCACATCTGCATGGTAGTTCAGTGGGATCCCTACAAGTCATGGCACAGGGCAGACCTCTTTGACGTTTTCAAGTACCTACCACACGTCGAGTTCAGATCAGAAACTGTCAGGTAAGATACTGAGGAGGATGACGCACCATATTACTGTGCCGATCGAATGCCTTTACACGGGCGAGAAGCTTTTTGTTATTTCGCAAAGAGATGAGGACCTGAGCATGGTTGCGAACTGCCTGTTGCAGAACTGAAAGAGGGCCCTGACTGATTTCGTGCTCCTCTAGCTGGCGTAGCTGAGCCTCGTCGAGCTCTGACTTTGGTACATGCACGTATTGACTGGGGATTTATTAGCCAACGCCTAGATACCCTTTGACTTGCACCTACCTCATGATTGCTTGGAGGAGCGTTTGTTTGTGAACACCAAACAAGCAGTCGAAAAGTTTGGCACTCTGCTCAGCGAGTAATTTAGACTTCAGTATACTCAGTTTTTCTCGTCCACCATGGGTCGATTGAAGCAAAAAGGAAAGGCTGGTGCAGCAAAGGCCTATGTTACACGATCGTCTGCCGTAAAAAAACTTCAGTGTTCTCTAGCTGACTTCCGCCGACTATGCATCCTCAAAGGTGCGTTATGATCGTTTCGCAGAGTAACCTTAACTGATATTTGTATAGGAATATTTCCCCGTGAACCCAAACATAAGAAACAGGCCAACAAGGGGTCAACCGCACCAACATCTTTTTACTATGCGAAAGATATTGCATACCTTGCTCACGAGCCAGTGCTCAACAAGCTCAGGGAACACAAGGCTTTCGCGAAAAAAATATCTCGGGCACTTGGGCGGGGGGAGTGGTCAACTGCAAAGAACCTAGAAGATAATAAACCTATATATCGATTGGATCATATCGTCAAAGAGAGGTATGCTACACATGCATTGAGAAAGGCGTGGGCTGATCGAATTTAGGTACCCCTCATTTATTGACGCAGTGCGAGACATCGATGATGGCCTGTGCATGATCTTTCTTTTCGCATCTCTCCCCTCGAATCCTCGGGTCTCGCCTGCTCTCATCGAGAATTGTGCCCGTTTGGCTGCAGAGTGGCAACTGTATGTTATGCACACGAAGTCACTGCGAAAGGTTTTCTTGTCTATCAAAGGTGTCTATTACCAAGCAGAAGTAGTGGATCAAACTATAACCTGGCTCGTGCCGTATCAGTTCCCTCAAAATGTGGGTTACTCTCATTGAATCTGTGTCCATGTGTCTCAGACCGTCCATTCAGATACCATCCGATGTGGATGTTCGTGTCATGCTCACCTTCCTCGAACTGTATCAGACGCTACTTGGGTTTGTGTATTTCAAGTTATATACCGACGCTGGACTCGTATATCCACCGCCCTTGGACTCTGGCAAAGATGAATCTGGAGCAGGTGTCGGGGCGTTCAACCTTCGATCAGCAAACCCTCACCCAACAACTCGAGGACAAAAGAGCGATGCCCCCAAGGTATCTAGCAAAGAAGTCAGGCAGACAATCAGGAATATCACTGCAGAGTCATCCTCAGCGCTTCCTGCCGATTTCGATCACGCTGACTCCTTCGCTGATCGTACTGAGGAGGAATTTGTACCACAACCCTCAAAATCCGATTTTGATGCACCATCCTCACTCCCTACACTTCTGTCACTCTCGTCCTTGCCAAAACCATCGTCAACAAACATATTTGCCCCGTATACTTTTTGGCTATCACGAGAGTCATCCCGATCAATATTCGAGTTTCTTGTTCGGTCTTTTGGCGGTCGTATAGGCTGGCCGGCCTCGTCAGGAGGTGGCTCGCCCTTTACGGAGGATGACGAGTCAATCACCCATGTCATTATCGACAGGCCTGTTCCTAAGACTCCCAACGAGACAGCCCAGGAAAGGGAACGTCGGAGACGAAGGAAGTATGTGCAGCCTCAGTGGGTCGTTGATTGCGTTAACGCTGGAAAAATTCTGCTCGAGGACTTGTATGCACAGGGAAAGACACTTCCACCCCATTTATCACCATTTGGTGAGCGGGATGGAGCATATGATCCAACCGTTGGACTGGCGAATGTCGAAAACACTTTGGTTGATGACGCCGAGGTCAGCAAGGACAGTCGGGAGGAGGAAGACGTGGAGATGGTATCGGAATCAGAGGAGGGTGTGATTTCAATGGCTACCTTGGCTGCTGCTGCATGTGACCCGGAGGCCTTGCGTACGGCGGAGCTTGCTGCAGAAGCAGCAGGCGTTGACTACGGCGCATTCGAGAAGGAAGTACAAAAGACAAAGAAGCAGCAGAAACAAAAGCAAGGCACCGTCGTCGATGGCGCTGGTGAGGAAGACATGAACAAGATGTTGATGAGCAAGCGCAAGCGCCAATTGTACGAAAGAATGAAGTACGGGGAGAGAAAACGAGCTGCTGAGGTTCGTCATTAATTATGATCTTGTATTCTAATCTCATGGTTCACAGCATGCCCAACTGGAAGAAAAGAGGATGAAGATCGAGAAGGACAGACGACGGAAGGCATGAGATGTCTATGAGCTGTCCGGTATGCACAGAAGTTGCAGCTGTGTGTCCGATCATAGTTCTAGGATTTATACGTTCACTGCGACTTCCGAGTCGCAGAAACCGTGGCACGACCATAGTCTGTCTCTAATTAAGTAAACTGGCCACTTTGAATGATACACATACTGCACATATGTTCGTGATGGACATGCCCACGGTCACTTTCAGCTATCTTCTTTTCGTTGTTACGGGATTTCAACGCTGAGCGCTGAGCTCCGAGCAGTGAACTGTATCGTGGCGAGTTCAACTCCATCGGCGGTTGGGACTGACTAAACTACATCACAGCCACTACTACATAGGCTTCAAGCTGTAGTTCTGGTGGTTTGACTACTCAAGAAGTCTGGACGTTCCAACATGGTCGGCTTTCTGGGTACGGGAAGTAGGAATTCCCCAGCGAAGGACGGTCGCCATTCTGATGCTCTGTCTCCACACCATGCCAGCGGAAGTGCTGCTCGCCTCCCCCCCGACAGCCCTGCATCCAAGTCTCAGTCTGCCGCCCACCAGAATGACACCAGTCACGGCCCCCTTCACTTCTTTTCACTTCCTCACTGGACACGAAAGATACTACCTGTCTCCGCGTCTGCGCGTCGAAGTTCAGCTGCCATGCCTGATGAACTCGGCGTCATTCCAAGAAGTTCCTCAAAACTTATGCTGGATAAAGAGCTCCCGCCCACACCTCTGAAGACCAAGAGTGTTAGCAATCCTGATTCTACAGCAACATCTTTGAACCAACCAATCTTTCCGCCCGCATCCACTGACCAATCCACCCATTCACATACAACGCCTGTTCCTTCAACTCCTGCTGAGCCCAGAGATACCCAGTCAACGATGTATTTCGATGTATATCATAATACCCCTTATGTCTCTGTTCCCCGTGGAGTGAACACAGTTTCGTTCGTCACTCCTTCACCTACGGGCATCGGCCAACGTGACTTGTCCCCCCCGCTCCGACACAGCAGAAGCTCTCATTCATTCCTTGCAAATAAACAGGCAGGTGGATCGACGCAGCCTCTGAACGGAGCGGGGAGAGCTCGTGGTCTTTCCATTGGCCAGAAGTTACCCAAGCGCCCCGCAAAGAAAGTAGAATCGCCATCCATCCGAGGAAAGAACGAAGGATCACCGGTTCGCCAGATGTCAAAGAAACCTTCGCGACAACTACTTTCAGTTCCGTCTGATTCTCTTTCCCTTCCAGCATTGCCACCGACATCACCATTTCGCATAGACTTTCAATCGGATACTCCTACATCTTCTCAACCACAGCGATCCGCTTCGAGATTGACACGAAGCCACTCGGAGAGGGTCTTCAGACGTCCTTCCACCAACAGTGATGCACCTACATTACCCAATATTCCAACAGCCTTCACTGCGCCCCAGTTTCGCCCAACGACTGCCGATCCAAGCTTTCATTCCCCTCATTCCCCCCACTCCCCTCGACACGCAATACGCCGCCCTGCCACTGCCGATTCCACTCGTTCACGCACTCGTTCGTTTTTTACTCTGTCATCACAAGCAACACCCGTTCCTTCCGGTCAAACACCTCATTTTGGAAACGCACTCTCAAGTCTTACATCGCCTACCTCAGCTAATCATGCGAGGACACGACCACGTTCTGTGACGAATCCACCTCTCTTGCATCGGCTTTCGCTCAATATTTTTGCATCATCCTCTTCACCAGCAAAAACCGGAACAGTTCTCGATGGTTCAATGACCACCTCGCCAGTGTCTCGGTCACGCCTATCGTTTCTTTCGTCGGTACCTCCTGAAGATCTGAGACCTCATCATGAGGAGCCACCTGAATGTTTCTTGCAGAGACTCACCTCTCTTGTTGGCAAAGCCGACATTGCAGGGTTGTTAGCGTCAAGGTACATGACTTCCCTTTTGACTTCTGACTATTCTAAGTCGATCATTAGTGCGGAAGCCAGTTATGTAGCTACCCTCAAGCTCTATATCAGGAAGTTCTCTTTTGGCGGGGATCCCCTGGACGTCGCGCTACGTCGGCTTTTGATGCATATTGGTCTCCCCCGGGAAACACAGCAAATCGATAGAGTGATGGAAGCTTTTTCGAAGCGATACATTGAATGCAACCCAGGCACCTTCCTGTCCGATGGCAAGGCGATTTCACTAATGTATGAGCATTGACCTTGTACTCATCAGGCTTTAGATATCCCGTACATTCTTGCCTTCAGCCTCATCATGCTTCATACGGATGCCTTCAACAAGTCTAACAAGCGCAAGATGACGAAAGCTGACTATCTGAAAAACACGGCTATCTCAGGAGTCATACCCGAAGTATTGGATGTATGTTCGAAACCCGCATTCTCCCCTCCAAGCTGATGCATCCCCCCAGTGCTTTTATGATAACATTGTTTTCGCTCCTTTCATATTTATCGAGGACCCCATGGATCCTCCTCATCTACCCGTCGATGGCGGTTTCTCACGACCCCCCACTTCCACCGGTCTTCCGACGACACCAACAGGGAGCACTCTCCTTAGCAGGCCAAAAATTGACCCATATTATTTGATCACTAATGTAAGCGTCTCTTCTTCTCAAGGCATTGTAATCTGACGCTCTGCTTTGAAGGATTTACTTGATTCCCTCCGCGTGAATGTCGAACAGCACATACCCCTAGATAACCCGTACTGTTGGGAGGGGACGAGTGGCTCATGGGATAACGACGAAGTATGGTCTGCTTTCCAAGGAAACACGGTGGAGATGACTTGCTTTGAACAAAACCACTTGCCTTCTGGGTTGTTCGGCCTCAGTGTAGGTGGCATTCCCAGTCCATCGCTTATGGGGACAGCCACATTTCCGTCACCTCAGAAGGAGACTTGGCAGCTTAAGCTATCAAAGGTTTCCGTTTTGAACCGCAAAGACGAGATCTTGGAAGGCGGTAAAAGGCCCTCAAACCGCAAGTGGAAATCATTTGGTGCTGCTTTGACGAGCTCGCAAGTCCTTCTCTTTCGCGATCCATCATGGGCTGCCACGTCTCTGTCATCGGATATTTCCAGAAATCCGACCATACAAACGGCATTTTCTAAACCTGATGAAGTTCTGTCGATTAAGGACGCAATTGCTGTCTTCGACCGATCGTACCAAAAGGTATGACACCCCCTCTCATTGCTCTCTCACGTGATGTTGATACTCCTGCAGCATCCCAACACCTTCCGCTTGACCCTCGCTGGTGGACGTCAGATCTTGTTCCAGGCTTCAAGTGAACTGGATGTCAATCAATGGATTTCACGCATCAACTACGCTAGTGCTTTCAAGTCTGCTGGGATACGAATGCGTCCTCCTGGCATGCCGGGCAGGGAGGTGAAATTGACTGGACTTGCTGCTGCACATTCGCATCTTCAGGACTTACGGGCGGTGCAGCAATCCCAGCCCAAGATTCGATCATGGGGTTCTGCGAGCTCACGTAGCCGTTCGCCTCAATTGACCGAGGAAGGTTCAGAGGATGCTGTTGAGCGCCCAAGCGCGGAAATTATGTCCAAGCACAACATGAAGCATGACATTACCCATGAACCTCCTATCGTGCGTGAGATAGAAGGGGCATCTCAATTCAAAGCAACATTCGACAAAGTGAAAGCGGAATTGGCTGCTGCTCGGTTCAATCTGTACGATCCGTCATTACCCTCGAATGGCGCTGATGATATCAGCCGTTTTCGCGGGCGCCACTCTCCCCCGATGACCGACGACAATTCGCCTCCTCTAAGCAACCGCACCATACTCCTCCGATCCACTATCAGCGATCTCGAAGATCGGATATGTGTAGCGCAGCCTCTTCTCGAGGCAAAAATGCACTTCGCTCGCAACGTAGCAGTCTTGACACCCTTCCAGCGGTCAACACGAGACCGGCTTCAAGATGCAGTACACAGTGCAGCCAAGCACATCTCCCAGCTGCGCCTTGAGATCGCTAGGCTCATATGTCACCGTAATATCTTCCTAAACGATGTTGCAGCAGAAGAGCGGGGGTTTAAGCAGGCGACTACAATTGCTTTGGAAGCCGCCATGGAGACCTTACAGAGCCGAAGACAGTCTATTCCTGAGCCAACGTCAGTATCCGCTGGATCAGTGGATATATCGTTACAGCATCCTTCTTCCAAAGCCATACTTAATTCTCTAGAGTCATCTGTTGACGACTCTTTCCGTTCGGCTTTGGATTTCGGTCCAGACTGGCCGACCAACTACACGTATTCCGTGTCGAACATCTTAGAGTCGACGAGAGTCACGGATTCTCCCCTCACTGAAGGAGAGGGCCATGGTTACCCGTTTCTAGAGGCGGACACCAGCCTCTTGGAGTCTCGCTCAGCTCGTTCCATCCAGAGCTCTCTAGAGTTATCCTTCCAAGACAGCAAACCCCATTCTGTCCACGAGAAGTTTTACACAGCGCAAGAGTCGCTTGAAGAGCAAGCCGAGGAGTGGGACAAGACACGTGCAGCGAAGCGTGTTTCGTTAGTGAAATTACCCCCTGACATTCAACTCTCGACAAAGTTTGGCAAGACGCAGTGGAATGGCTGTAGTAACCTGATATCCACCGTGACTCGGGAGGATTCTAATTCTCTTCAGTAGTTTCTCTTATCGCACCGAACCTTTGGATGATCTACATACTTGCTTATTGCATATGTTATGTCGCTTAAATTCTCTCACGTATCTTAACTTCACGAGCCTTTTAAAAACTTCCGTTGATTTGTATTTTGACCCCAGACGAACGCATTTTATAATGTCATCGTTACGTTGCCAGATTCACGAATGCGGCCTCAATATACATTCCGGTATCACGGGGAAATGCGCAACGCCGGCCTGTGATAAGGAACTCGAGCTGCCTTGTCCTCCCTCCCTTTCTTTACTGTGGGTTACTTATGTGATTCACATTTTTACGAATATGACCTTGCGGAGCAACTTGAATCCGCCAGGTTCGGGTCCGGAGTGGTGCCGCCATCACAGTTACGCCCAACATTTCTTTCATAAGTAGTATATATTATTGATTCTACCAAGTTCCGTAGCGACGCTGGTGCCGCGGCCAGTCAATGTGACTTTCAACTTGAAGTTCTACATGACTAGTGCACCAACCTCGCCATACATAATGCATCGTCACTTGCCAGAGATAACGCGGCCCAAGCAGTGTCAACATTGCTAAGCATAGTGTGTTTTATAGTCTTCTACACGGTAGTACTGTTCCCGTCCAGGATTTTTAGCTGTGCTTCTCACCGATTGTCAACCTTCTGTCAACACTTGCTTATGTGCCTGATGCTCAAAATACCTCCTGTGAACCTTCCTTCCTAACTCTTTGAACAGACGTGACGTTATCAGTCGTACCATATTTGCCAAGGTTAATCATGGAAACGATCTCAGGGCCCCCCGAGGGCAACCCCACATGCACATAGTAAGTACTCACGTACGTCCCTGTAGGTCCGAGCTGTGCCCTGTCAGGAAGTTGCAAAGTTACCGGCTGGTTTAAAACACCATGCCGACGATGCTGGTCGCCGTCTGTCTGTTACTAACGTTTAATAGTGACCGCCATCACCAGGGAAGCCACCTGATACGGGCGATGAATTGGCAACCCTATCCGTCAATCAAAATTCTAACACCCTCGTCGATCCCTTGTGCTGAGCCGTACTGAGCAGGTTTTCTGACCAGTGCCTGCTCACTGTTCGCAAGTGAGTAGACTAGTTATTTCGTTAATTATATATCATCTGATTGGTTACGTCGAGGAAAACAGCTTGACCTCTCCCCTATTGATAGTCTGCAATTTGGCGGGCTTTGGCTTATTCGTGTACGCTGTACAATACCATGGCTGGGGAACATGCCTCGTCTAGCACTGCACAAGGCCCTGCCAAGCTCCAATATACCCGCAATAGAGCGCGTCGCAGACCAGCTACAGCGCCAAGTTCAACTTCCCCTTCTCTTATGCTTCCTCCCTCTCTTCATCTCCAGCCAAAAGCTGAATCCAAGACAATTCATTATGATCCTTCGCCCATCAGTACGACGCTGAGCCGCGTATTTTCTCGACTACTCAATCGTGATACGAATGCCAAGAAGTCAAAGGATATCATCCCAGCGGTCCCTAATCAAAGTGATGGTACGGCCGTCTCTACTAGCAGGAAACGATTGCTCCGACATCCTTCCCGACGCCTGCGGCCAGTGCCCACACCCTCTCAGACGTCCTCCTCTCAACACGCCACCCCATCTACTACAATATTCCTCATGCCCCAACCGTCGTCGTCCATGGAAGACATGATACCAAAGAGCCCCACGATTAATTTACCCTTTTCGCCTGTCATCTCTGTTGGAGATGACACAGAAGAGGGTAGCGATAGACCATCTGCGGATCGCCGGAAAAGAGTGCAACTGCAGATGGCCAGGCTGGCTAAACTGAAACGCCACCTGGGCGAGGAGGTTCCACCGGAAATGGTTTTATCCCCTACTCTTCATGTGGATGCAACCGAGCCCAGGAGTCCAAGTCTGACAGAAAGGCTTTCAAATTCAAAGAACGGTCACCAAAGACCGCGGAGTTTGGACCCTACAGCACGTGTCCAATCAGCAACGGCACCCCCAAGCTTGAGACTGAGGAAGGGGAGGTCGCTGCATGACAGGGAAAACGGTTTCGAGCTACAAGCCCACAGTAGTCGTACTGTGGAAGTCGTAAACCAGAAAGTCCCATTTGAATTACACCTTCCACGGCCAGAGGTTTGTTGTTGGCCTCACTCTGTCAGAAAAGGAAGCTTGATGTCTATTTCTGCAGGTTGATGTTCCCGAACCTCGGGAACCTATTGTCCGAGCCGCTCTACGCGGATCCGACGTTGGCAATCATTCGTCGATGTCAACTCCTCATGGTGTTCAGCATCTCCCACATCCTCCAAATTTTACCATGTCACTCTCCTCAACATCTGAACGATTGAGACCTCACGAGGATGTGGCTCACTTGGGCATTGACAGCCCGTTGAATGGCGAACGCACAGGAACCAAACTAGAAAGGTCTGTTGGCATGAAGTACCCAAATGCCGAAGACATCGGCCCAAGATCCCCAACAGCCCAGTCACTACATCTAATGGGAGATGACGTTCACCCCTCTCCATCAGCACAGACTACGTCATTCTCTGAGCTCGAAGTCGACGTACAGATCAGCAGAAGAACTCGCTTCTGGCAGATGAAAGTTGGGAAGGAGGTGGTGCAGAGCGTTCATCCCGAAGATGTTACGAAGCAGTTGAGGGCGATGAAAGCATCTACATGAGAAACACACATTATTCAGGAGCCACTGCATATTGACAGTTGCTAATCTACTATATTTGCACTATAACTTTACTCGCATCCGAGATTCCAAATCGTCAATTTGTGCCGCTTAGTCATCACAAATTACCGCGCAGACTATAAGTAGCCATTGTGAAGATTTAAACTCCGCAAACTCCCACTAACCCTAACCTCAATCGAGGGTTTTCTGAATGCCACTACCTTTAGGTGTACCAGCAAGTTCAATGCACATTATGGTAGGCAACTCATAACTGTGCTCCTACCCTTCTGACTCTTTAACATTATAGCCCATATTTCAGGACGCTAATGGTCTTGCAATCAAGTTTTTTATTCAGAAAGATATCGCGCAGGAACTTCAGGCTGAGTTATGCGAAGTCGTAGCTGTGAGTTGTTGCATCCCTATCTAATGCAGTTTCGTCTGAATTGCATCTTTCAGTCATTAGGTGGTCGCGTGGAAACGAAGGTTCCAAGGCAAGGATACCTACTAGTCCAACCAGGTACCGCGGAGGAAGAACGTCTTCGCATGTGCTGGATGGCAGCGGATCGACCAGAGCGCCATTTCGTACCGTATACATACGTAGAAGCCTGTAAGATTGCAGGCATGCAGTTGAAGCAGATCTTCGTGGAACACGGGATGCCCATCAAGATGCACATTCACCCGAGCATCGCGAACGTCAATGCACGCGCGACCCTGAGTCAGAGAATCATGGTGAGGGTGGTGGAACGCTTTTCGATCGTCTCAGCTCATCGCGCTCACTTTCTTTTAGCACTCTGGTGGCGACCCTACTTCATCTGCGCAGTTTGCTAAGATCATCCTTGCGGACCCAAATACCGAAGTCTTCCAACACCTTGTCAAGTCATACCAAGGAGTGCCAGATAAATATGTCGAGTCCTATCTGTGGGTAAAGAAGTGTGTTGAGAAGGGTGCTCTTGTGTACACCCCCCTCGTCTACAAGAATCCTGGCGGTCGACGTCCCGGGGAAGAGTACGTAAATCACTCACTATTGAACCTGGAAGCATAAGCCGACGTGTTGGTTGCCTTAGGAGAACACAGTTTACTGAAGATGATGAGAGGCATCTGTGTGAATGGATTGCAGCAAAGATACCATACAAGCAAACAGGCGGGAGAACTGGAAATAGGTTATATCAACAGCTGTGCGAAATGGTGACCATTTTATTGCTGTGTCATACGTTCAAGCTGACGAAATCAGAGTGTGGATCCAGAATACGCATGGGTTTCGCGTCATACATGGCAGTCTTGGCGCGAGCGTTACAAGAAGAATGCAGTGCGGTTAGATGGCATGATCTCTCAAATAGTTGTCCAGAAGAAACCGATTCACGGGGAACCAGGGCAGTATGGCTACGTTCGAAGAGACGACGAAACGCCTAAACGCCCAAGGAAGACACGCAAACCTGCCGAGCAACACTTGCATCAACAGGAGATGATCATTGGTGGCATTAACGGCAATACATCTGGGGTGCCCGTGACTTTCAATGTGTCAGGGGACGGTCCAGAACCGTCTACATCAAGTGCTTTCGTTCGAAACAGCCCCGTGGAGGTAGAAGATGCCGAAGACAATCAAGATTGGGCAGTTCGCATTGGCAATGAATCTCCACCAATTTGGGGGAAACGGAAGGCCAGTGAAGAAAGCGACTCACAGAACCCTTTTAAGAGACTAAAGTCCAAGTGCGTAATTATGGCAGCTACGAGTATCCCTGCTCATTGGTTCTTCAGTGATGCAAACTCTATCGATCAAGGGGTCGTATTGGACGATGGCATTCATCTCATCGACAGAACGTTACAAGAAATAGCCACAGAGTACAGGTTCACATTAGAAGAGGTCAAAGAGTTTTATGACCAGTGTGGAGAGATGGAACGCACAAGGACTCGTTTTCAAAAGATGCGACAATTACTGTTGAGCATCGGGGAGTCATAACACTACGATCTATGTTTTTATCACCGCGTTACGAGAGGGATATATGTAATATCGTACACAATGTATTCATGTGTTCTACGGAACGTCACCCTCGGTGAGCAGTTTATAGTCTGCTGCTCGCGCGGGTGCCGATGGACTGTCGAAAGGTTTTCGTCGTCTATTGTGGCTTGTAATTAACACAGCATGCATGCAAAATCCGACAGACGTACCTCTCCCCTGCTGCAGCAGATGGGAATGAACCAAATAGATCCGGATGCTTTGGAAGTGGAGATTCACTTCATTGAACAACGTCAGCTTGCGAACGAAGAAAGAATAAAGGGTGTAACCTGAAGTATGGATGATGTAAAGCCTCTTCAGCACTGATGCGTTGCTCAGGATCATAGGTGAGTAGTGACATAAGCAGGTCGATGCCAGCGGTTGTCATATGATGGAAACGCTGACGGAACTGATGCGGTTGAGGTGAGGGAAGGGTGATAGTTTTCGCCAAAGGAAGAGTGGAGTATTCAGGCCACGATGAATTAGTGGGGGGTCCAAGAAGCTTGAAGATCATGGAAAGAAGTTCTATTTCGTTTTTCGCTTGAAATAGCGGCTCCTTCAGGAGAAGTTCAGCGAAAATACATCCCGCTGACCACATGTCGACGGCAGTTGAATATGTTGTAGCTCCCATCAGAATTTCAGGAGCCCTTAAGGGGATGCATCATCTACGAACAACATGTTGAGATCAGGTAACATACCGATACCACAGCGTCACAACAAGCTGGGTCAGACCACCGACACCTACAGGGTCTCCGTATCGTCTCGCAAGCCCGAAATCAGCAACTTTGACAGTACCACGGTTGTTCATGAGTAAATTGCTGGTTTTTAGGTCGCGATGGAGTATCCAATTGGAGTGACAGTGTGCGACCGCGGACAGCAATTGCATCATGAGTGTCTTGATTTCGGATTGTAAGAAAGGCGAGGGCATGAGTGTCAGAAGAGTTTTCAAATCATGTTCAATAAAGTCCATCACTACAAATACTCTGGTATGTGGGAGTGGTCATGGCATGCCATCAAAGCGACGCTTTACTCACTGAGTCAAGGTATCTCCAACTACAACCTCTCTGATTCGTACCACGTTATCATGGCGGCATGACATGAGAGCGTTGATTTCACGGAGGGCAGTAATTGGGAAACCGTGTTTCTCTTCATCAAGCTTTAACTTCTTCAAAGCGACAATGTCGCCTGTTTCCTTATCTCTTGCCCTAAAGACAACGCCATAAGACCCTTCTTCGATCTGATTAAGTCTTTCATAACAGTATACTGAACGAGATGGTTGAATTGATGGGTGGTGAGTTCGAGGAGGGACATAGATACTATGTAATGGCTGGAGAAGACGACTGGTGGCAGGATGCAACTCGGAGCGCACGGGACTGGGTGGGCGTGCGCCGCGGAGGGGCCTAGTCCTTAGGGTGCGTTTCGAGGGCTGCTGGAGTTGGCGAATTGCAGCGTCGTCCGGGTCTTCCTCGTCCCATTTTGACCTCTTGCGTGGTGTTGATGTCGAAGAAGTTGTCCTTGATTCTGATGCCATGCCCAACTACTGTCTAACTGTTACTGGGTAAAGAAGAAGAATATAATAATGACACGTGACACGTCAACATGGTACGCGACCGCGCGTGCACATCATCCAACTTCAACTCCCTGTCGACTTCGCTAGTATGGATAGTGTTATGGACCCAGAACTCGCAGCTGAAATGGTCAAGCTTCTGGCGCAGGAGCTAAAAGTTGTCCGCAGCCAACTGCGTGAGCAGGTAGAACAAGTGTACTTATTCTTCGGGTGCATACCTCACACGCGAGACCTTCCAGGGATCGGGTACTCCTGCTAGCGATGCTATGTCTACTCGCGTCTACTTGCAGCGCGAGGAAGCCTTACTGGCAGAGGTGGTTGCTCTGAAGGCTGAGAATTCTAGCCTTCAGGCGAACATTTCACGTCTCCAGGATCAGCGAACGAGCGTTCCGATCAAGTTGGAGGACGACCATTCTGATTTAGTAGCACAGTACGAAGCGGTATGTGGCTTGGGTTGTATGTATGTATACCCTCACCGTGATCAACAGTCGATGGACGCAATTCAAAGAGAACTGGCCGAAGCTATAAGGGAGAAGAATATAGCAAACTTATACAAGGTATGCTTGGCCAAACGTATCCCAATGCCTGTCAAATTTCTATTCGGGTTAGGAGAAGTCAAATGAGCAACTGGAAGAGCTAACGAGTGTTCGCGAAAAATACCGGAACCTTAAAGCGAGCAGACGAGAGTGCCAAGAGGTACAGGAACTCGCAAATGTATGCTATTGAACAATACTTCAACAGCCTGAACAGGTCATCGACGAACTACGTAGCCAGCTTGAACTCTTTCGAGAGCAGTCTATGTCAGGGGGGAAACCACTGTAAGTAGAACTCGTTTTCAATGATGAATCCTCGTACTAGATAACGTGCAGCGAGTCCGACCCACCTTCGTTCTTTCGCAATACGGATTATCAAGACGTTGATGACCAGCCAAATCGCAATGACATCCCCATATATTCTAATAACTTGTCCATGGGCATTCCCAAGGTTTGTGATATCTACGCTCTTAAGTTCTGGATATAGCTGATATGTTCGGACAGACGACGCAATCTCACTGGTTTGCACTTCATTCATGAGATCTATGATATGCTGAATGATAAGATCAGCCGCTGCGATGGCACCCTTCGTTTTGAAAATGGTACAATGTTATTCCCACATGCAGGGATCGCCCTAGGTCTCATCCTGAGGCCCATGTATCAATACAATCCAAGAAACAACGGTACATGGTACCGGCTCACCGCGGACATTGAACATGGTCAGAAGAAAGACTTGTGTTATTATGACAATCGCGGCTGGAAATATCTCGGCACCTATGAACGAATAGGCGATTCGACCGTCATTTCACCAGAGAGCATTAGGAGACTTGGCCCTTGGGTACTTTCCTATTGATTCAAAATCAACCATGACTGAAAAATTCACAGAGAGTTGATACGATAGTCAAGCAGACTGTCTTATTCCAAGACCTCGTTCCGCCTTCGCAGGTGCGGATGGTGGAGAATATGTATTGGGAGGGGCTGCTTCAAATTGAGATGATTGGTGTCCGATGTGTCGCCTACGACCAGGGGTTCGCTAAAAGTCTCTTCGAAAAACGCAAGGATCTTCCCAGAAGTGTCGTAAATGATGTCACTTCTATGAGCAAGAAGCGGAAGAGAGTCGAGATTGGCGAAATTGAAGGCGGTCAACCAAAAAAACCTTCGACATCTGGTACGAAGGTGGAGGATGCCACTTCTACTAGTAACAAGCGGAAGGAAGTTGAAATTGGCGGAGATCACGAACGCAGTAAAAAGAAATCTTCAAAAGCTGGTAGAAAGGAGGGTTGATTGTAATGAGTCGGGCATCTCGTTGGTGCACGTGTGCTTTAGGACGAGAATACACGAGTAACAAGTTTCTATGGTCTTCACCAACCTCCAAATCCTCGGACCTTTGTGTCAAGACACTTTCGCAAGTGCCTTGGTACTAGTCCTTCTGCGTTTAGTATATCTTCCTGTCCAAAGAAGGGTAACACTGCAACCTGCTCAATTGCAACAAATAAGTCTTCGAGAATGTCATGAAGTCTTCGACCCGTTAATTCGATGGCGGGCTCTGAATTAATTTCTAAAAGTTTAACTTGAAAATCTGCCGAGTTGCCTAAGGAATTGAATCCTGAGGGTGCCATGTTATGGGAAACCAGGAAGTCAACTCCATACAGCTCGAATGCATTTGGAAGTGGCTGAGAACAGGATTTGAAATGAGACCTGTTTCACAAGGCTAATCACCTTACCTGGAAGTATATAGGCATTTCTACAGCGGCTTTGAATGTTTCCGCGAGAACGGCGCCCATTTGTACCTTCAAGTCTTCAATATCTTCGGGCGTAAATAGCACTCTACTACCCCTATCATCTCCAGATAGGATATGACATCCTGAGAGCTCATCAAGTAGACGAACATCTTCATCGCCTCGATCGAACTGCAGCGAACTGTTCGTAAGGTGAGGTGTCAAGTCGATGTTACCAGGTGCGTCGTCATTGCTATCCTCCCTCTTTGTTGGATTGACATACGGAACAGCAGCGAATAAAGCAAGAACACGGTCATACATGAAAAGTTTCAATGCTCCTGACGCCACGAAGTACGCCCGTAGATGGAACTGCATACGACCGTCATAAAAGGGTCACGAGGAGATGAAAGAGTGGATTAACTTTGTGTCCTTGTAACTTTTCAAATGTCTGTATAATGGAGCCAGAAAGGGACTTCTCGTTGGGGTCCAGGAGTAATGGACAGGGTATGTACTCCTGTGGTCGACCACAGTTCAACATTGCATCACAGAAAAAAAAAATTATTACCTGAACAACAAAATGGCGAAGTTGTGATATTACTATAGACGTGTCAGTGGTGGGATGGTCTTCGTCTTCGGAATCCTCTTCGAAATCTTCGAAGATCTGATATAGCGAGTCCTTGCTATTGAACAATCTGATGCCCATTCCCCGATCTGCCATGCCTGGTTTCAAGATCCACCACTGAGAGGAGCTATCGAGTTCATTGCCAAGATCCCAAAGTTGGTCGCTCCACATTTCATCCAGCTCATCTGCGTATGATATCTCGAGATCCCATGTCCTTGGAACCGCGTCCTTGAGGCAGGTGTCGAGATGTTTGGTCAAGTAGGAATGAATGCATCGGGCTAAGTAGTGTTTGCGAATGAGAGCCTTTCGGATGGTATAAGAGGACGACAAGACATGGTCAGGACTGCGATTCGTCAGGTCATGATCAATGGCATCGTAGGTGGACCATTGAAGCAGTTTTGAGTACTCGTGGGCGCCAGGAAGGGAGGTGACAATTGGAACGGGCAGATTTGACAGTGCTCTTTTGACGAGCGACTCGGTCAACGGCGCTGAGGGCCAGGAGACAAAGGCAGCCATCGAGAATTTGAAGGATGATCGATGATCTTATGTAGGAACCCAAGTAGGTAACTTACATACTTGTAAGTAGTTGTTGTGTCAAATGCGACACCTACATCCTTGACACATATGCCATCCCGTTGACGCTGAAGCCAGCGAGCTCGCCTTCGACGCCCATCCGATATGGGAAGCAGCTATATCTTCTCCCTCACTCCCACTTTTACTCAGGGCCTCGTACTAGGTCAACTCTCAATCCTGGTTCTCCTCGCGCTGATCCTCAAATATCTCTTTTTCATTTCGCATGAAAGTGAACCGGAAACTGTCCCATTCCACCCTCTATCAAAAACGAATCCTTCGTGGAATCAGGATGTGCAGGAAGATGCATGTAGTCCTCAAGGTGAGGGCCTAGAGTCTGCGCATTGGTTCAATACGCTTGCAAGGCAGGTTAGTGCCAAGCTTACGAACTCTCCCCCAAACAATCTCATGCAATATTAGGTCGCAGAGGTGTACAGAGCTAAACTTCAGGATAACCTTGCTGGATATGAGGGAATTGAGGTCGCTCGTCGGAAAATTGAGGACCATGCGAATAATATGCGCCCCCGCGGATTCCTGGCAAGTCCATTACACTTATGTCGTCTTGTCCATAGCTCACAGCTACAATAGGACCATATCACAGTGCATTCCGTAGATCTAGGAATGTCCGCCCCCAAGTTGTCGAATGCACGGGTCGTGGATAACAATGTCGGGGACCTATCTCTACCGGTTAGTTTACAAGCCCTCGCTGCATAGAACACTCTTTCACCAGGCACACAGACGATTGAATTTGACATGACATATACGGATTCGATTTCCATCTCATTGTCTACGTCCTATCTGTTCAATTACCCCATGTCTTCCTTTGCTCGGCTACCTGTTTCACTCACGATATCATTATCTCTCTTTGAGTCGAAGGTAAGTCCTTACCATTTTCTCCTTTGCAGCAGATGGAGTAATATTGTACAGGTCACCTTGGTTCCGCCATCCCCTGCATCGGCAGCCCCCGTTTTGACCATATCCTTGCCACCGGACTTCACTCTTAATCTGAAGACAACATCACTTATGGGCAGTCGAGCAATGCTCAGGGACGTGCCCAAACTTCACGAGTTGATTGAATATCAGGTCAGAAGAGTACTTGCCGTCCGAGGAACATGGAAAGTCGTGCTTCCTGGTCTAGGAAGCTTAGCTTCCGCTCAGCATGAAGTGGAGAAAGAGCTGGCTGATCGCAGTAAGCAGGACTGAGCTTTAACATGCTATTCTACATGAATGTATAATCAATTCGCTTTTTGCACCATACATATCGCTGCTAATTGTACCATATCAACAACCCAGTTCACTCAAGCGAGTTTTATCAGATCCCTAGTTCGTCTAACCACTGCTCTATTTTCAGGAAAGCATCGCGACCCTCCAGGTTATCGAGTTCAACTAGGTCGACATATTCATCCTGACACAACCGACTACATTTCCTTAGCTGAGCCAGTTCTGCAGGACGGGCCATAACCGCGAGGGGGAAGTTAAGTTCATAGTCAAACTCTCCTAGGGGGGTGGGCAGAATGCCGGGAAAACATGACGCATTGGATAGTGGAGGGGAAATAAGAAACAATCCGGATGCTGGATTGGAAGAGACATATGTCTGTGCGATGAGAGAAGCAAAGCCTTGCGCGAAGATTACAGGTGGAAAGGGACTGCCAGAAAGATGTAAATTGACTTTCAGTTCTTAAAGCCGCCAAGATGAAATAGTACTCCTTGAATGAAAAGAGAGAGCATACCTTCACTCAAGCGATCCATGAGGCTCTGTGAACTCGAGGGCATTTCGCCCTCACTCGGTGGTCCAAAATCGTTTTCAATGCAGGTAAAACCTTTCTCCGCAAGCATTGTAGTAAACTCTGGGATACTATCGTAGAGAGTAGTCACGCAAGTTTGTATAATGCTAGCAGAACGCTCACCCATTCCGGGTTCCTAAATCCCATGTTGACGCTGAACAGAAGACTAAAGGCGTTGGCGCTTCTCGCGGCGCATATTTGGGTGGCTTCCGGACAGTGAATGTTGACGAGTGCCTAACCTGCAACGCGGGAGCTCTTGGATGAGAGCGTAGGCTGTAGTTGCTCCTGCGTACTACAAACATAATATTGTCGGCCTGAAAGCAAACCTCGAAGATTGTTGATGTACAGCCACACCCGATCGGGTTTCCGTTTTGACTTGGCGCCTTCGCGTCGCTGGACCGGGCCAGGATGCGGCCCACATGACGCTGGGGATGCGGCAATTTCTCAAGGCCTTGAAATGTTGATTTTACCTTTTGTCTTTGGTGTCTACCTTTCACTCAGCACATCATGTTCCCACTTTCTACGAGAGTCCTCACAGTGAGGAGTTGCCGGTATCTTTCGTTGCGACCAAGTTGCTATGCCACCCTTCGCAGCTGCGGGTCAAGATATCATTACTCGACTTCTAGGCCTACGACGCAGGGTGACGTTCTTCGTGTTGGAAAATTCGTCCTGGGTTCATTACTCGCGATTGGGACAAGCTTCTACGTATTCCAGTATGGATATGGACTTCCCATTCTGACAGCAAGACTGGAAGCTATTGCTGCCAACACTCAAATTGCTTCTAGGGGCGAGTTTGAAGAACTTCCGTATGCACACCTCAAAATCAGTGGCCCGGAAGACCTATCCAATGCAAGCGATACAGGAGGCGCAAGTGATTTGTACAGGACTCCCTCTACATCATCGACGCCCACCTACGGGTCCCTGGAGGACGTTAGGAAAGCTATTGACGAACTACGTGAAGCCCTTCCAGGCAATAATTGCATCCATACCAACCCAGTCACCCTCCAAGCGCACGGCTCCTCCGAAAATTCATATCACCCAAGTTTTCCTCACTCGGTCGTGGTTGTGGTACACAGCACGGAGGACGTGGTGAAAGTTGTCAATATCTCTCGCAAGTACAGAATTCCCATTATCGCATCCGGAGGCGCCACCAGTTTAGAGGGTCATTTCAGTGGCGTGCGCCTTAACCTTATTATTCGTCTTTGGGTAAGACTGATGGTGATGGCTAGTTTCCTTCGGGTAGCATATGCATTGACATGTCTGCAATGAATCGCATATTTGAAATCAATGGTGTGGAAAGAAATTTATGTTCTGTTTTAGTACCAGTACTCACGGGACTATTGATAGAGGCTGATGGTGATCTGTGCTGTCAATCTGGAGCCAGGTGGGAAGACATAAACCAAACCCTGAGAGAAAAGGGAATTCCCCTGTTTTTCCCTGTGCGCACACTTTTGTAGGGTCCGTGAATTCATTTTGACATTTTGCAGCTTGACCCAGGGCCTGGAGCTGTGAGTCTTTCTGAGTTACTAATTATCCTAAGATTCACGACTGGCCACAGACCATTGGCGGGATGATTGGCACAGGATGTTCTGGGAGTGGGTGCCTTCTTCTGCTATACCGGTTTCGCGTCAACTAACCCCTGACACAGCAAATGCGGTTAGATACGGAACCGCTAAAGCGGAGTGGTTTCTTAACGTTGTGAGCCCCATCGAGCATTTTCATAAGGAGGGTTTATGGACACTCGAATCGGTTTTAGACAGTAGTTCTTCCATCCGGGAAGGTGATCAAGACACGCCGGCGGGCTCGCAAGTCTTCTGCGGGCTTTGACACGACTAAACTCTTTATTGGCGCGGAAGGAACGCTTGGGATTGTCACAGAGGGTAATTCTAGTGTCCAGCTCTCGGGACAACATTCTAATACTAATATCTTAGCTACGTTACGACTGACCCCTCGAATACCCACAAAAGTCGCCATGGCGCAGTTCCCTAACGTCGAGAAAGCGGTCAGCGCTGTTCAGCAGATCCTTAATACACCGTACGGCCCACATATACGTCAGTGACATGTTATGACCCCCTTCACTCGCTACAATATTCCTTCCAGAATGCGTGGAGCTGCTAGACGATCACAGTAAGTGTAGGTTTTTCATGTCTTTGATGTTGCCTCTAAGAATGTGAAGTGATGACGGCCATCAACGCTGCTGGAATGGTTGATGTTCCTTATCCGGTGCAGGATACCCTCTTCTTCAAACTGCAAGGATCCCCCGAATCTATCCGAGAGACCTCCAACGTTGTCCAAGAGATTGTGCAGAGTCACGGGAGTACTCGATTTGAATTTGCAGCAACAGAGGAAGAAGCAGATGAAATGTGGCAAAATCGAAAATATGTAAGTCAGATTTTTTTAGTGTGATATTGTTATAATAATTTAACATTAGGCTCTCTTTTCAACGATATCGACGCACCCTGGCGCCAAGTGCTGGACAACCGACGTATGGTTGGTCATCTCTCTGTTGCATTCTACATAGTGATATGCATGACTTTACAGCGTACCTGTTTCTCGCCTTCCGCAGCTAGTATACGAAACCAAGGAGGATCTTGCAAAGGCTGGTTTGAAGTCGACTATTGTTGGGCACGTTGGAGACGGTAAGGGTTTTGAAATGGGTGTTGCTTGTCGTTTATAATCGAGTTATGCAGGTAACTTCCACGCACTCATCTTGTTCAAAGACGATGAAGAACTGCGGAGTGTCAGTGCAGCAGTCCACAGATTGATCCATCGCGCGATCGAGATGGACGGGACATGTAAGTGGTCCATGCGCCTCAGATGTGGATCTTCAATTCTTTTTTCTTTAGGTACAGGAGAACATGGTGTAGGGGTAGGGAAAACTGAGTATCTTGTGGACGAACTGGGCGAAGACACTGTGGAGCTGATGAAAACCATCAAGAATGCTATTGATCCTTTGAACTTGTTCAATCCCGGGAAGGTACGCGGCAATTCATTTTCCTGACAGTCCTCTGAAGTAGAGTTGTGCTGATTGTGTTGCAGTTGTACCCGGAGAATCGTAAGGTTAAATCAAGTAAACGAGGAGAAACTACCGAAGATTAACTTGTCAACTCCGAAAACAGTTACTTCTTATTATGGCCATTCCTTCAATGATATCATGATGTACGCGTCTGACACTGAACAGCTTGCAGCCCGTAGGGACTTTCGCACGAAAAGAAGACTCGGAATATTTGGACAAGACCTCAACTTCTCTTATGGGAGCTGTATAAGTACAATATAGCAAACCGTTTCAATATGCTTCAATCTTCAGCCGCGATGTCCTCAAGAAACTGCTTCGAATTCTCTTTGGCCTCCTCAGATACGTTCGGGTTTTTGGTCGCAGCCTGCAGAAATGAATTAGAAAGTTAGGACCAGGAAGGGCGACGTTGGAGCCTACTTTGTGACCGCCAATAACGTTACCGATGTTCTTTTCATCATAGCTACGATTCTGCTCAGGGAGCTCTCTACGCGACTCCATCTCTTCGAGGACCTGCTGCGAATGCTCTTTGGCCGCGTCAGATACATTAGGGTTCTTCAAGGCGGCTTCTAAAGAACACAATCAGTATCACGGGCGTACGCATCCGGCAAGCTACCCACTGTGACCACCAGCAACCTACATGCAATATTGTCAGCAATGGTTCGAGTCAAATGAGTCGAACTCACGTTTCTAAGGTTCATTTGAGATTGCATAATGAGTACTTGTGTTAATCAATGAGTAAAAGTGCGGGCAACAGGATGCTCGATGAAGATTTTCCTGGGCGAGCATCGCAGCTCATATACCTAGCAAATGGCACGACGACGTCATTGCTAGCATCCAAGAATGCCCCGAGAATCCTCAAGCGATGTGTTCAACGATGAAGTCACATGAGGTCACGTCGACGCATTGGATACATAAAAATCGGTAATCGGAAAATCCTGTGGAATATTGTCGCGAACCAACTCGGAAGATCTTGCTTGTGTTGGAGTTCCTTGCGAGCCGAGTGGGAGCCCAATTGATGCGTTCAGAGATGGCATAATGAAGTTATTGTTTGCGTATTGTATCTGACATAAATCCAGCACTCTTAAGTGCTATCTCTATGGGAGAACTTTGCCTGGATTCATAATATTCAAAGGATCAAAGACCTGCTTGATCTTCCTCATCCACTCAATGCTGACATCGCTCTTAGAGTAATGCAGCGCGTGCGTCTTCATCGATCCAATGCCATGCTCTGCAGAGACTGAACCTTTGTGAGAAGCTGGATCCATGTCATACTCGTCATCAGCCATACTAAGGACCCTCGGGGAGAAGGGATACTCACCGACGATTTCATAAATATAAGGCTCCAGAGCAGCCTCAAGTTCCGGTCGGTACCCATTCTTGGCAATTACGTTTAAGTGCAGGTTTCCTATGAAGGAATAAGTGCTGCGTCCTTAGTTACTAGTGAGATAGTCATACCGTCACCAACATGGCCGTATCCCATGACCAGGGAAATAGCATGGTCCCCGTAAAGACCTTTCGATATCATGCGCTCCCGAATAGCATCGACCACCTTCTGAAAGTCGGCAAGGGGGACAGAAACGTCATATTTGTATGGTTTGCCTTCCTTCTGAACACACTCAGTCAAACCTTCGCGCAGAGCCCAAATCGAGTTAAATTGACTAGGTGACTGGGAAAGAACACCCGTGTTTATCAATGGTTGATCAGCAGTCAGCAATAGTTCCAGAAGATCATTGAGTTTCTGGATTTGTGGAGAAAGTATTAATTCACACGCCGGCGAGGAGTAAAATAGTGGCACCTCTGAGTCGTGGTCATTGTTCCCACCGCTGGTTTCGACAAGTATAAAGCATTGCGAATCACCGACTTCATCTGCGCTAAGCAAGGGGCCAAGTCCGTGCTTCAAACCCATGTCGTAGGCAGTGCGATCGATATACTCGAATGCAGACATGATTTCCCCAAGTTGGCGTTTCACAATCTGGAAGAGCGGTAAAATATTGTCGAAGCGTGGCAACGCTAGGAAAATGTTATTGGTCGCCTGAGGTGCAGGGGGTGTGAGGATGGAGACCCCGGTTACGATACCGAGAGTACCCTCTCCACCAATGAAAAGTTGCTTAAGATCGTAACCTATCAGACGTAAGCTGGGGAGCTTAATTGTTACATAAAACTTTAATTCACCGGTATTATCCTTTCGCAGGGTTGATAGCTGGTCCAAGATTGTTCCGTCGGGCAAGACGACTTCTAATCCGAGGACAGTACCATGCAGCGAACCGTAGCGAAGGAGCCGGAGGCCGCCTGCGTTTGTAGATATATTGCCACCGATTTGACAACTTGAAAAGCGGGCGTTCGGTGAACGGCCTGGCTGTCAAGTGCAACAGTACACACCTTCCCTTTGCACCAAGGTCAAGGGGCATGATGTGATTGTGCGGAGCGATGTATTCACTCAGAGACTGTAGAATACACCCAGCATCGGCGACCAGAATACCTGGAAAGAGCTATACGCTCGCATTATGACAATATGCAAGTTACAGAGATAAATACCAGAAACAGGGTCAAAGGACCGGACATTGTTCATAGCGCCCAAGCTGACAACGATTTCCTTCTGTAGGGAGATACCGCCACCGACGAGGCCGGTATTACCGCCCTGAGGAACAATGCCGATTTTGCGCTGAGCGCAATACTTGACAATTTCGCTGACTTGTTGTGTCGTGCGGGGGCGAAGGACCGAGTTTGCTTGACCATGGTATTTTCCCATCCAGTCATGATTGTATGGGGCTAGATCGTCTGTGGGGGTGGAGAGTGGTGGAAGGGTTGACAGTATGGAGGAGGGTGCGAGGATATCTGAGAAGTGTGCGAGATCTTGTTCGTTGACGGTGTTCAGATGAGAAAATGAAGGAATATTATGAGCCCATCTGGTTGAACGGAGGGATGGACGGATGACATGTCGGAGGAACAGCATTGCACACAGACGGTTGGAATTGACAGTCTGCAATTATAAATAATAAACGAATTGAAATTTCACACCGAATGTGCTGTGGCGTGGGATCTGCCACCCTCGGCCGCTCCGTGGAAAGTCACGGTACAGCGGAATATCTCCCGTTCTCTTTCCTTCTTATGGTCTCACTCGCTGGCATTGGTTTTACTACATAGCTACTTGTAGCACTGTGCTACATCCACTGGCGTGTTGCCAGCAAATCTGCCACTCCCCCTCCAGCTTTTCGTTTATCCATTCTCCCGCCACCTCCCAGGCAGCACCTCGTTTACCACCCTTCATGTCTGACGTTCACCATCAGTGCAGCAATCCACCAGAACTTGTTCCAGATCATAACCTGACCGATCCGCACGCACAGGATTTGATTGCCACCACTCCGAAGTCCACCACCGCACCAGTCATCCATGCACCAATGGAAATGGTCATGGAAATGGAAATGGAAATGGAAATAAATCCTCCAGCTAGTGTTCAAGAGCCTGACGCTGCAAGTACTCACAGCCTGCCAGTGGTTCATGTCACAGCTGGTCAAATCCCCTCAGTTCAACAACTCACTGCAAGGTCCACCGACCACTCCACTTCATCCCCGGACAGCAGTAATAGGTTGACCACCCATATTGACAGATCGACATCACTCAGAAACAACCGTCGGTCTATCATAGACGTGAGTCATAATTATCTTTTTTCAACTCTACTCCGCGAGGTGAATGACTTACCGAGATCAGGGTCGTGCTGCTAATCGCCTTTCTGGCTTTTGGTCCAATCTAATGCACCGGAGAGACACAATCACCCCGTCCTCATCTCGTGCATTCGCCCGACACGATAGGCCGCCGTCACCCGACCCAAACCCGGTCCAGGTTAATTCTATCTCCAGGTCTCCATCCCCTGCCCAAACTCGACCGGCTACACCTCCACCTTCACTCCCACCTCCCACCCTTCGAGAGCTCGGTCTCTCCCTATCGGTAGTCACCTCAGATTTATCCCCTTCACATTTTACTACCCCTCCCACCAGTGGAACTTTTATGGCGCCCCATTACCTTCTCCTGTGTCATGCACAAGGACTTGATTTTCTTCCTCTCGTGTCCCCACCGGCCCCTCATCCTTACGCACTGGTGCGGAGGGTGAGCTTTAAGAGCGTCGTGGTTATGGAGCATCGCGGAGTATTGGTAGCCATAGCAGGAAGACGGGATGGCGTTCGTGTTTACGCTCTAGAGGAGGTCAAAAAGGCTGTAGAATGGCGTATGGAGGTTGAAGCGCGCAGGGAACATGAAAAATCCAGGAGAGAGCAATCAAAGAGGGTGGGACCTGGCAGCTCTAATTTGGATCAACGTGATGCAACAGAGGCGAAAGGCAAGCTATTACCTGCGCGTACGAATCAGGTGTCCAAGACGGGAAAGGCTCCCAGGAAGCCGTCTTTCACGTCTTCCTCCGCATCTGCGATGCACAAAATGCCCAGGCCGCCAACACTCCAGCCTGTAACGCCTCGCCAGCCGACCGGTCAGCCCCCACCTTATTCTGCAGTGACAGAAACCACTCGACCCCGATTGCAAGCACAAGCGTCCACCATTTCAATAAACCTGTCGAGGTCACGTCGTTCATCCTTTTCTCATGTAGTCGTTCCCCCTGTTCCACCACTCCCCAACCTGGGCCCCAGTACAGAGCGGGAAGACCCATTGGCTAAGACTGCAGATTGGCTTGAGGGAAGTGATGACGAGGCCATTGATATACTGACTGCGGGTGCAAGTGGCAGTCAAGCTTTAGATGAACGAACTAGCGCTATGACACCTCGGACTAGTGATGCCACGGCAGCCGGATTTGCACCACTTCCTGTACGCAGTCAATCCTCGTTTACTATTCGAAGGAACCGCCCGGCAAACTTGGATCTGACCCTGGTACAATCGGGCATGCCAACTCAACCTCCTGAACCGTCTCCAACACTATTGACCATTCGTCAAGCGTTGCAGAATTCACCACCTAGCTATCGTACAGCACCTCCAATGCAAGCTTCCTCTGATCAGCCACCTCACAGGCGAACTGTGCCAGACGTTGACCCTGATGATGACGACGATGATGGTGCAACTGGTATCAGGGACCATATAACCCTTGCTCAAGCCCTTTTGGAGAGCAGAGCCCCTGACCTCCCACCAGCAGGGTCAATGCGACCCCAAGACCCTATCATGATTGGGCCAACTCCATCGTTAACGGTTACGGAGGATGACGTGCCAATCAGTCCTTCATTAGGAGACGGTCACTCTTCACTAGGCGGCCCTAGCTTTGCGAGCCGTCCTGAAAGGCGGAGAAGGAGGTGGTCAATACTGGGTGGCCTTTTCAACAGTAATACCTTAAACGATACTCGTCCTCCTGTTATGTACGACAGCCCCGTGGGATCCCCCACATCGCCAATATCTCCGATAATACCCGAGATGCAAGAGATGCCTCTGACACGTTCGACTTCAACACGTTCACGGCCACCAGAACCGGCTCTACTTCCCCCTCGGCCTTCGACTTCGGGGGGACGTAGTGTCTCTCGTGTTGCCACCCAGCCACCCTTAGCCACTGTTCCCCCACCTCCCACATCCCTTACCCATTCTCGACTTATTCCTCGCATTATTAGCAATGCATTCAGTTCCAGGAGACCTAACGAGCGGCCTCCTATGCTCGTAATAAGAGGTTCGGAGCCCGAAATGAGGAATGGATCGCAGACTCCCACAACATCAGTACCTCCACCAAAGCTGGACTACGTGAAGCTACCGGGGACGAAAGGTTCCCTTTTGATCAAGGCCGTAGAGACACCGAAAAAGAGGTGTGTATTTAGAATTTCGCCAGGGACCTGGACATTTACCATAATCATGGACAGCTTCCTTGCTATCCTCTGCGGAGATCATGGCGAAAAGGTCGAGCTCTTTGCCGGGACGTATCGAACCGCCCTCGGTCTTTCTCGTACCTTTATCCTTCCTGATTCACCGCGTTCGCTGGAACTCCAACTGCAGGGTGATGATCTCGTCGAAGTGTTTCTCGTCTTTGCACAGAACGTCTTCGGGTTGGAACCCGCCACGGTAAGAGTTCGCGAAGTTCGAATTGGTCGAGCGGAGCGACGTGCAGCTCGGCGAAGAGTTCGCGAAATACGTTCGGGTCACCAGGATGTCTTTGACACGGACCCGCCTGCTCAGGATGACGAAGATACTAATGTCAATATCAGCAATCGACTGTCATTACTACCGTCTAGCGATGAACCTTCTAGGAATAATTCTAATGCTCATCTTCCAGAAGCACGATCACAATCGCACACACCAACAGGCAGTGCCCATGAATCTGCTCTTGCACATGCTGAAGAGCTTGTGGCACTAGCCTCCGCCCCTCTTGGACCATATACCACCTTCCAGCAGTTGTCCTTTGCGCCCAAGTTGCCTCTGGCTACCATTGCTGATGACTACATCATTCCACCGACATACCCTGATTTCCTTGACTACCGCGCTGAGCATGAACCTAATGCTCAAGGTAAAGCCAATGTTGACCTAGCGTCCATCCAATTTTCACCTCCTGGCTTACCCATGCCAGCACCAGCACCGCCTTCCGCATGGCATTACCGTGATCCAAAAGGAGTTGTTCATGGTATGTTGAAATGTTACCTGTTGAAGCACTTGGTTAATCTGAGGCAGGGCCCTGGAAAGCAAGCCTTATGCAGCTATGGTATAAGGACGGGTTGCTTCCCCCAGATCTCCCTGTTAGGAAAGAGGAAGACAACGAGTTTACGTTACTCAAGGATTTGAGACAGCAATGCGTGGATCCCTCTCATCCATTCCGGACGGCACCTCCGCCACCGGCAATCCAGCTTACTTCCCCTACGTCAGATGCTACCAAACCTCTATTAGCGCCAATATCTCTTCTCGTTCAGCCTCGGCATTTTGGCCCTCCTGCGTTGTTCTTCTCTTCGCGTGGCGGTCACAGCACGTCCATAGTCGATGCTCGTGGTCGGGCAGTCCTCAAAGGCCGCTTCATCTGGAGCGCAGACAACGATGACGACTCGAAAATGATTGCTCGCATGGGAGACGTGAAACGTGTGGAGGCCTTTGACGTGAAAGACCGCTCTGTTATTGTCGCGATGCGACAAGGAGGAGTGGAAGCAATGGATTTCGGTGACGCTTTGCTCAAGCCTGCGGATGAGTCTCGTAGTCTACTACCCCAGTTTGCACCGCCGCCATCGAATATCAACAGACGTGGACCTTTCGTCTGGAAGATAGGCACTCCTATTGCTTCCTCCACATCGGGCGTTGCTGCCCTGTCATCAAAAACTAAAGCAGGGGGCTACCTTGGGAAGAAGACCAGCTATTCTGGAAAGTCTCCCGCGAAGTCAGACTTCAGTGGCACGGGAGACGGGGACACTGAGATCACAGACGAGGTGCTTTTCCTTGGGCGCCGAGGAGACGAGGTTTACTTATGTGAGCGCAATGCTGGTGCATTCCGGATACTTCGACTATGCCCTGATTTGTCATGATTATTGCTGCGAACATTCTGGAACTCATCATGTCTAGATATTTTCACGTTTTGTTGTCTCCCTAATTACTCAATCCATACCCTTTCTTTGGGCAATTGCACAAGTATGCATAGACATCTATTACCAATACCTCGCAATTATCACTATTAGATCATTAAGATCACAATTTAGCAACGATCTTCCGAAGGTTCGTCTTGAGGATCTTCCCAGTAGATGTTTTCTGTACGTTTCATGAGGGCGGGCAAGACGTGACTTTAGGCATGACTAACCGGTAACTCGTCCAATATTTGCACCCATTCTGGGCATGCAAAGCCAGGTAAGCGAGCCCGAGCGTGGCGAATCAGCTCTGCAGCAAAGCCACCAGAATTGCCTTTCCACTTGGACGCGTGCTCTTGACGAAGGATGACGAAGGCCATAGCACGTTCGCCCCATTTGGGGTGCGTACGGCCGACGACAGACACCTCCAAAACATCTGGATGGCTGGACAGCTCTGTATATCTTGATCAGGATCCACAACATGGTTATCGTTCGAGCAAACAGATACCTTGTTCTATGGCCAAGCTTGATGCATTCTGAGATCTCAGACTGAGTAAATCGAGTCACCAGAAGGGTATTTATTCACCTCGCCTCCAGAAATGATCAAGTCCTTGCTTCGGTCGACGATCTGTATGACGCCATTGGGATGCCAGACGGCTAGATCACCTGAGTGGAAGTGGCCTCCTTGGAAAGCCTTGCGCGTGGCTTCTGGGTCGCGGAAGTACTAAGTAATGCTTAGGATGAACACAAAACCCCAGGCACACAACTAGAAACACACCTCCTTCATGACAATGTTTCCGCGCATGAGGACCTCGCCAACTGTGTGTCCATCTTTTGGGACGTCACGGAGTTCTTGATCGTTCTCGTTCTCGGGAAGATACACCACGCGTGCATCTTGCGCAGTGGCGAAGCTCTGACCTTGCCGGGCCATCAGCTTCGCACGTTCTTCTAAAGGAAGCGTCTTCCAGTGCGGTTGATCGTAGCAGCGTGTGGAGGGTCCGTAGGTCTAAGCCGAGCAGATTCACAATCGTTACTTGTTCAAACGGCATACAGCACGTACTTCACTGATGATGATGTGCAGAAGAGCAAGTCAGTTTATCCATACGCAATACTGCGCTGGACTCACGTCAACCCGTATACATGTACAGCCTTGATTCCCTTTTGCTCGAGCTGGCCGATGAGTTGAGCAGTAGGCGCAGCCCCTGCAATAACCGCAGATATAGTACGAGGGAGAGGTCTAGCAGCGGGGTCGTTTACAATGCCAATCTATCGGCACATCAAACAAACTCCAGTTCATGTGGGACGCACAAACCTGAACAGTCGGTGCCCCACAGTAATGGGTTACCCCGGAATTCAGGAAGTGCTTCCAGATAAGTGGGTAGTCAACAGTTCGCATAGTTATCTGGGTTCAAAAAGATGAGATGATCCATGATCATAATCAAGGAAGCGTTTCTGCACACCTGTGTCGCGCATGCGAAGACGTTTGCCCACGGGTATGTCCAACCAGCTGCGTGGAACATCGGAAGAATCCTACATTTTTTTGTTGTAATCTCGATTGTTCATGTAATTGATGTACCATAGAACTCACCACAGGTACGTCGACTCACGATTGAGCCTATGAATCCTGCCAGTGAGCCTGCCAGAAAGATATATCAAGTCAGTGCTACGCACTGTCCCTCAACGACATTCGCTATTGCTGCTAGGTAGGAACCTGATTTGAATGATAGGCATCAGCCAAGCATCCATTGAGTAAGCAAATAGAACATACCGCGCAGCGTAGTCAAGACACCCTTGGGCTAAGCACATTAAGCATAGCTATCATGCCGCAGATCAATGGGATTCTTACACGACCTGTAGTGCCCGACCTAGTAGAAATGCATTTATTTCTTGGACAAACCTCATAACAGAGTTAAGGCTTACGTGTAGCACAGCACTGCGCTGGTGTTCTCATCGAGCTCAACGTCCAAGCCCGCCCACCCCTTTTCTGCGCTGAATACTCTGCCTGAACTAAGGAAGCTTTCGTATGGGTCGCCAGCTCTGCCTGTGTCATGACAAACAATGGTGGGAATATTAGTGTTCCCAATGAGATGTGTGAAGTCATGATCAATGAGAATAAGCTTGGATCCACTGTGTTCCAGAATGTATGAGACTTCCGGGGGTGTGAGGCGCGTGTTTACGGGCGTGATGATAGCCCGCGCAGCGAGAACACCAAAGTGAGCATCTATTCAGAAGTATTTCACGGTTGCTTGATTGGCAGTGCAATAAACAGAGGTTATACCTGCAATCATGGGACTATAGCGCTCCGGTGTGAGGCGCGAATCCGATGTAGGTAATAAACAGAACTCACGAGTTGGGTGTTATGACTGCGACACGGTCACCTGGGCGGATACCTGCTTGTATGAGAGCATACGCCAGGTTCTGAACGCGCTGAGCCCTATCATGACTGTTAGGCTAATTCTCGACGAACCATAATAACCCACCATATGCTATAGGTATAGAATGCGGGATATTTCACATCAGGATGTGCGAGGGCCAGTTTGTCTGGGTATATGGATGCGGCGCGAAGAATGAAGGGGAAGGGGTCCTAATTGCATTTATGGTGTGAGTAAGGAGGCGCAGGTGTTGTTGGGATAATCGGCTCACAAGAGGATGTGCATTGGGGGGGAAGTCGAGCGCCAACTTCTGCTGATAATTTACATTTGGAGGTGGTATACTCTCCCGGGTAGGCTGGAAGCCCATGATATCTTGTTGTATGGGTTTCAAACAGTTTAGCTGCGAAGTTCAAGAGGGTACAACTGGCACTCGGAAACTCACCAAATCCGTCGGCGACGTGCATTGTTGTCAGAAACTTACAATAAACTCAGGAGAACTCTGCTCTGATGAGCCGACCAAGAAGAGAGTTTTAACGTTGAACATTCCGCTGGCACCTGATTAGTCGATTCCACGCAGGTCCCATACGGCCCGCTTTCTTACTAGCAGCACCACAAAAGTCATGTGAAGCAGTTCTACAGGATTCATTGCCGCAAACAATAATGTAATCTCCTTCAAGTTGCTTGTCCTCGCAAAGACTGCACACAAAGGAAATGCACGGAGAACCACGGTAGCCTGGGTACTTATCCTATTTCACTGTTCGTCTCTCTAATTTGGCTATAAGTATGCTCATATGCATGAAAGGCGCTAAACAGAGTCTACATCAGTGGGTTGGATTTTACTACAGAGTACTACGTAGTGCTCTGTAGTAGTCTGTAGTGTGCCGTAGTAAATTACGTTTTCCTGATGTACTCTGTATCACGGGAACACATTTGTCCTGTGGGCAGATTTGGAGATATGAAATCGTCACTAGCTAACGATGCATCTGAATTTGATCTGAATATGAAGTCCGGCAAATTGCTCGCGAGCTGCGCTGTTCGCACCTTTTACTCCTACTTGATGAGATCATAAACTTCACCGACCGAGCGCTGGGAAGACACCCACTTAGGAAGATGCGATAGTGTTATGGATGAAAAATACACGGACAAAGCACCCTCAGAAAGAAAGCCGCGTCCCGTACCAAATATGTACGTGGTTTCTTCAGTAACAATAGCTCCTTCGCATCGCATCGGTCTAGATACTCACTGGCGACATAACAGGGCAAAGGACACTCTGAAGCACCGATACTTCTCGGAAAACACAAAATTGCAAGTCATAGGGCAACCTATGCCCCACGATCGTTCGTGCTAGGCCATATACCCATCGGTACTTTATCCTTGAAGCTATGAAATCGTCATCTGCTGCAGATAAATGAAAAATAAGAGATCACCTAGGGGAACTGGTCGATAAAATCAAGTATGGTATCCATAGACGGCATGAATCTGTTGTGGACTCGGACATCCTTTCCCGCCCCGCCGCCGTAGCTGGATATATATGCGGTTTCTGTTCAGAGAATAAGACCTACCAAAGTGACTCGTTCTGTATTACCATAGAATGTGGCCCCGTCCCGGGCCGTACACATCGCCTGCAGCCGCTAACGACTAACTTGAACTTGGCTTGTGTGAGCGAGCCTTCTGAGTGGAACAATCTCCCGCTTGTTATCGTGCCGTTTTCCAGCAGGATATGTGCATGGCGGGCAACAGGAGAAATGGCAGATAAATTTACAGCCGTTGTATGTCATGGCTGACGAGGGGTATGGGAGATTTGAACACAAACGTAAACAAAGCCACCCGCCGGAAACGCAGCACAGTTTGTTACCGTCTGCTTCACTTGTGTCCATATTTCCTCACACCTTCGACGCTTAGCAATGGTTGACGCTGCCTCAGGCTCAGTGGACAGGTCTGTCCAGGTCAAATTGGTTCTTCTCGGTAAGCGCTCGCAGCTACTAATAATGCCATGGACACGATTCCCACTCGCTATCAATTTGGCTTCTTTTACCTTTTGTCCTTTGGTACTGAAGAATGAGCACTGACGCACATCACAGGTGAGGCTGCTGTCGGCAAATCTTCTGTAGTCCTCCGTTTCGTGAGTGCATATTTTCTTACATGGGTCACCAGTTAACCATTCTCAAGGTTTCGAACGAATTTCAAGCAAACAAGGAGCCCACCATTGGCGCAGCATTCTTGACTCAAAAATGCCGCCTCGAAGACCGCGTCCTGCGTTACGAGATTTGGGATACTGCTGGTCAGGAACGCTTCCACTCGCTCGCAGTAAGTTCCAGTATCGCTTTGCCAAACACCCCTTCTGATTCGTGCACAGCCCATGTACTATCGTAATGCACAAGCTGCAGTAGTCGTCTATGACGTGACCAAAGCAACGAGTTTAGAGAAGGCCAAGTCATGGGTAAAGGAGCTGCAAAGACAGGCGAACCCTAACATCGTCATCGCACTTGCTGGCAACAAAGTGGATCTCGTACAATCTTCTTCTTCGTCATCTGGGTCCAGTCCATCACCCGAGTCTGAAGATGAGGCAGATGACGCTACGGCGACGCCTGGAGAAACTCCCAGCCTTAGCGGTGGCGAGCCGGACAGCTTACGACAGGTGCCACGTGAGGAGGCCCAGGCCTACGCTACTGAGGCTGGCTTGTTGTTCTTTGAAACCAGCGCTAAGACTGGTGAGGGTATCGTCGAGATATTTACAGAAATAGGTATGCCCCTTGCACTCAACGTAAGACCCCCGCTTAAGATTACATCTAGCTAAGAAAATACCTATTGAGCATATTCTAGCATCGACGAGAGGTGGTGCCAGTCGGGCTAGCGGACGAGTTGGAGGTGCCAGGCAGGAAGTGAGCCTCGAAGAGCAACAGGCCAAGAAAGACGCATGCAATTGTTGAGCGTGCCTCTACGGATTTTTCGGACTGCACACCTTTAACTTTACGACCCCATCCCACCCCTGTTGGTGCACCTCTTATTCCCCTCACATGCCCTGTCTCATCTACGTAGCGGTCTTTCATATGTAATTTGCTTTTATAATTCATCTGCACACATTGGGCACGGTACGGTCCCAACCATTGAACCTAACTATATAAATACGGTTTGCAGTAGGATGAACTTGAGAGTGGATCTAAGAGTTGAGCGAGGCGAATTGGATGGCAAGTCCTTTCGATGAATTCAGCTGGTCTGATATGATGAATGGGGGATCAAATCCATATACGGAGGTGGTCGTGCCACATGTTCCTCTTGCTCAGGGTCGCCGCCAGGAACAAGATAAGGCGGTGGCGCGTGCCCGTGAGAAGAGGAGTGGTGGAGGATATCACTGGGAGGGTGTAGAGAATCACGCGAAGTTTGACTGTAGGACTGGTGTGCCAGAGGAGGTGAGTGGGGTTGCACAGGGACTCGTACTGCCGGTGACCTGAAATCGGAATCAATTGAAGGAGGCGGATCAGAGGGGTCATCCATCGCAGGCGGTGGTGGAGGGAGCTCGCCTCCGGAGCGAGGGGCATCATCTAAGACAAGATTCAAGGCTTCAAAGACTGGTACGGGTTGTCTGATATCGGCAAATCCTGTCATATCTGTATCTTGTTCTGCCATCTCCACAGAAGGGGGTGGAGTTGATGGGCAGTGGATCGTATCTGAATGACCATCAAATTGCTCGGATGCAGTGAATCCAAACAGTATCCCCTCGCCAACAATACTCGATTCTGTGAGAGGTGTCTCCTGGTCCGTTGTGTCTGAAGGAATGAATATTTCGGACTCGGACTCCTGGAAGCTTGGAAGAAAGTTGGACGTAGAAGGTATAGAAGGGAAGAATGGTGGAGGAGGTACGTCGCGGTCTTCGAAAGGGGGTGGGGCACCGTGCTGAGTATAGCTCGGACCCGCTTCTCCTTCCTGATATAATGGAATAGACAATTCTGAATCTTCTTGACGAACTGTTCTCAAAGGCGGACGGTCGTGTTTTTTCTGATATGCAGCATCAACCCACTCCTCCACTTCAGGCAGCGGTGCCGGGGGTGGGATGATAGTCAATGGGATAGGGACAGTCATGAGCCGCTCCGTCCTGTTTGTCGTGTCCACAAATGAAATTTGCACATTTAAAAGAAAAGAAACTGAATGTAGAAGGGTAGATTGAGTGATGGAAATGCATTGTGCGTCGTTATCAAGGCCACTATAGTCGCCCTCTGGCAGACTCCTCTGATAATCTGCAGGCGATGCGGATGGTGAAGCTTGGTGCAAAATGCAACGGAGCCGCACGGGTCGAGAGGAGTGAAATCTGCAAGATGCGCCTGAGCGCGAAATTACCGTGCTATAGATCGATCCAGAAGCGATCGGCGGTTTCTCTTGGGAGGGGTTGGATGCCACCGATGACGGCCCATCTTGACGTGGCAAATCTGATGTAGATTGATCTAAAGCCGCACCCGAATCGTCGTCATCCTGCACCCGTTTGATATTCATGATGCGGACAATCTCGGTTTTCACGTTTCGGAGTCTAAGTCCTTCACTAAGCATAAGCTGCCTGCTTGGTGAAGGAACGGTAATGTAGACTGGGATGGGTTCTCCCGCACGGAATATCGTGCGAGGAACTTGGACTTCAACACGGGAGGGACTTTCCAGAACGTGGGTCTCCGGCAGCGTATCCACCGCATGAGAATGAGAAGTGTAGCGTCGCGTATGTACGACGATCTTTCTTGACACGACGGGCTCAGTCGGATTTATAGGATGGAATGTCGCCGTAAGTGTGTATTCCAACGATGAATGTGGTGTATGGATGCACTGAGGTGCATCAGACGTCAGGGGTAGTGCGAACGACATTGAAGATGACATTGAATCGGACGTCCCGGCGAACGAGACGAGGTTTATATCTGATGATCCCAGCTCGATTTCCTCGCCAAACGCAGACTCGATGGCACGAAGGGTCACCGTGCTATGATCCGTCAGTGAGTTCCTTGTGATATGTGGGAATCACCACACTAACACATTTTTCCATTGTCCTGGCTGGGCACCCTTGACATGAATCTCTCCCTCAATAGCAGCGCGCTCTCCTTCAGCTCCTAGATAGCCTTTCTGGAAGGTTAACGTATCCGCCGCTGGAACGATGAAAATTTGAGGACCAGAAATCGTTTCATCGACCGCCTGAGATGAGTTCTGGTCGTGTCCTGGAGAGTAAATTGGCGGAGGAGCCGAGTAGGATCCCATGTGAAGTGAATTCAAGAGTCCCTCTTATTCTGAGAGCGATGGTAGGAATCGAGGGGAAACTGTCGCTACTTACCCTAAGTCCTTGTAAAAGGATGCTAAAGGGCAAAACAATCATTTCTCTAATAAATCATTTCAAAAATAATTTGCGCAGTAAGGCGGCGCCAAAGTCTAACGAGGCGCAAAGTTCGAGGTGGACTCTGTCGATGGACAGTATAGAAATACATAGTATCGACAGTGAAATGCAAAGCCAGGCATTAGCATACATGATAATACAACCACGAGATCGTCCTGCGAAAGTGACACTAACACTCAACCCTCATCAAACTCTCCAGCTCTGAAAACATCACAGCATCCAAATCTCGTATCAACAAATCCCAAGCAGCATCCCGCCGGCTAGCAAGTAAACCTGTCCCTTTTTCAGCACCGGAATCACCAGAATCACCAAAGCCCATGCCAAATGTCAGCGTGGGCTGAGTGGACTGCGAGGTGTCAAAAGCATCATCTTCATCATCTACCGCTTTCATGGCTTCCACCGCTCTTCGTGCAACAGCGAGCTGCCACTGACGCACGTCAGGGCTGCCGTTGATAGCTACGAAGCGTTGCACTAGGCGGACCATAACCTGCGAGAAACACAGAGAACGGTCCGTTTTAATCCTCTTCTTTAATTCTGGCGGAGAAAAGAATGCGATTGTATAAATCGCCATAGTTGTCTTTTCCAAGTAAGACAGCCATGACTCTCGCTGGAGGAAGGCGTAGTCGAGGTCTGATACTGGCAAACGATGGACAAGGGACTCTAATAATTGCCAGGTAAGAGATTGGGGCATGACCTTAGAGAAAACCTGTCGGTTGGAGTCCAGCTGACCGACGCGGGTGAAAACATCAAGGGCAAGGTCAGCAATAGACGGCGGTTTGCTTTGCTGGAAGCCGACCCCGCTTTGTTTGAGGAATTGCGTTGGCGGGACTGAGTCGGAGGGCTCTATGAGGATAGACGCAATGATTTCGAGGATGCGGCTTGCAGTGAGGATTGTTGCGATTGACGGGGAACTAGGGTTGGGGAATGCGATGAAATTTGATAAATTACCAAAAATGTGAAGTGCATCTTTTCGAGCATTGATCACGTCTGGAAGGGTGAGCGCAGGTGAAACTGGTTTGGGTGCTCCGTCTGATGACGTGGTGATACCACAGACTCGGAGCACAAGGCCGAGTGTGCGTTCATGTCTCGCCAAACAGGCCATATTGTCTGGGGTAACAGAAAGGTTTCGTATGAGGTTAGTCACCATGAGCACGATGTTTCCTGCGTGGTGCCCTGGCCCGCGGGTCTCATGCTGAGGATCATGGTGCTTTAGCCCTGCAAAGAGCGTGGACTCCTTCTCGAAAACGCTGTCCACGAGTACCCGATGTCGCACTATCTCGGCACCATCGCCCAGTCCATAATCAGTGGTGTCTGGGGTGGTCCCAAATGCTTCCTCCTCAAGTAAGTCGAGTACTTCCTCCAGTAAATCTGTGCATTGTAAAATGGGAAATCCAGATCCAGGGGTAGGGCCTCGCATTGTGGATAACAACGTGATTGTCGTTAGAGCGTAGGAAAGCTCAGCAGTAAGCCGCGATCGAATGGACATTGTGAGGGCTTCAATGTCGACGGTGCCCCATTCATTAATATCTCGCATGGGCCGTCGCTGAGATCGAAGATAATCTTCTTCCAGTGCATTAAGATCACGGCCACCAGAGAAATCAATTTCCCGTGCCAAAGGAATGTACTCGACTTTTGTCCTTGTAAATTGAGTTCGTGATGGGGGAGGTCCTGGGACGGATCCGTGTGGCGTTGTGGTATTAGCGCTCTCAGTCTGGGAAAAAAGAATCAAGATCACAGAGACTCAGATTAGGAGTCGAGACGCACGGTATCTGGCGGATCTGTATCAGCTGGGCTGAATATCAGTGTACAACAAAAAATATTGACTGTGGAAGGTACCTGTCTTCTGTCTGGCTCGTTTCCCCTCTGCTTCTTCGGACTCTAGTCTTCTTTTCGTCCCTTGGGTGTCTGGTTCAGTGGTTTCCGACGCAGGTTTTACAAGCTGGGGCCCCGAAATTACGCTGTTGGGCTGGGAGGAAGCCTGGTTAGGCGCATGCTCCGAGGATGAGGGGAGGGCGGGTGGTTGAAAATGAGGGACAGATGTATGACGCATATGAGGGCTTTGTGGCAATGGCTGTGACTGAGAAACAGGGCTAACAGTGGAATGTTGGTGCTGGCCCCCCATCATATTACCAACTCCATTTGTGCCAATTGCTCCTGATGGGAGTGCTCCCTGAGGCGTGCCGGTCCCCGTATTAACATTGGGAGGACCAGCATTAACGCCTGACTGGCGTCCGGGTGTCATCATTGCTTTGCGAGTGTTCTCGTGCATATTGCGGCGAGCCATTTCTTCAAATGGAAGCAAGATGGCAGAGTAGAAATTGGCCAAAAGTTGACCAACGGGGCGCTGCTGGCCAGGATTTGTTGAATGAGGAAGGAACTCCGGCAGGTCAAAGTGGTGAGCAATTTGCGCCCAACCCTGCTGTTGTGTGACCTATAATACCATGCTTCAATATGTGACAATAATAGAGTATGAACCGACAGACTTTTGGCCATCCTCCCACTTGACATACAATGCCCCACAGCCTCAGGAGATCAATTTCCTTCCCGCCCACGCGAACAACACCATATTGGCCTGGTGGGCAGTCAAGGGACTTCCAGGGCGAATGAGTTGGATCATAATTGGGTGGGTATGGAACTCCAGTTAAAGTCGGCGGTAAGGGAGTACCACGGGTAACGTGGACGTTGGCCAATCCCATGAGGAAATTTCGCTGTCGCTGTTTCATAACCTCCTGTGTAGCGAAATTTGGTTGGGACATGGGTGCGTTGAGGGCAGGATTTGACGGGGTATTGGTGTGTGGTTGGGGAGGGTAACTTCCCTGGGCACTTTGTTGACCGGACAAAACTGTGGGATTGAATTGCATGGAACTGGTGGTATCATGAGGCGCCCCAGGGAAGCCACCTGATTGATTATAAGAAGATGGGATTCCTCCGAGAAATGATCCCGGAGTTGTTCCGCCTACGGAATTCTGTGGGGCAGTAGCCGGGTTTGGGCGTCCATTGACGTTTGCCATTTGCCTCTGTACTCCTGCAGCGCTAATGGCTGCCATTTGCTTAGCGGCAGTATTGAGATCAAGGTTAAAGTATGGGGATGAATCGAAGTTCTGGGTCGGATTCGGGGGGATGAAAGGAACATTTCCTAGTTGTTGAGATTGATGGGACTGAGGTCTGATTTGCTGCGCAGCCTGGGGCCTTGTAACAGAAGGGATGGTAATTAGAACAGGGAGCGGAGAAGGGTGAGGCGGGAAAGGCTTACAACATAGTTTAGGAGTCTATTTGAGGGCAGATGTTCGGGATTTTCACCTGCTTGCACCAATTATTTCGTTGCTGGCGGTTGAACCGGGCAAAGAAACCGTTCAACAAATCAGGAAACTGGCACACTTTTGTTTGTCAAAATCACAGCAAGCTGCAGCTCAATTCACGATATCTATCCAGCTCAATGTCAACATTCGTCCAGTCGGCTCCGACTCTTCCTCGACGTTCGCTGATGCTCATCCTGCAAGGAACATGGACCATACGCATGAGGCCGAGGCGTTCCGAATAGCATACGTGATCATGTCACCGATGTGACCGTGACACTATTAGCTCCGATCGATTCCTTTTCTTCGTCCTTAATCCTCTCCATGCCTACATCAGAAATAGACGACATTTTTTCGGCCAAAGGAAAGGCGAAAGTTGTAGAATCCTTGGCCCCCATTCCATCCGTCAACGAGAAGAAGAAAAAGAGGAAAAAGAAAGACAAACTCTCCGCCAGCGACAATACCAAGGAAATCAACCCATCCTCAGAGTCAAAAACCCAGAAAAAACGGCCAGCCCCCGAAACTGTTGTAGATCCATCATCCAAGTCTTCCAGCAGCATCAAACGTCCAAAATTGGATGTCTCTGCTCCTTCACAGCACGTCAAGGCTCCCCACGAGAAGCGCAAAGAAGACGTAGACCGTTTTAAGGATTCAAGAGGTAGTGGATCTAGTAAGTCTAAGCGTTTCCAATTTCGAGTACCCATAACGCTGCTCTTAGGACAGAAAACCGATGATGGATATAATATATACAAGGAAGATGAACTTGGTATTTCTAATACCGGAGGAGGTATGTTACGCACTTGATCCTACCCGACATCCAAGGTTCATCCGGCTTAATAGACACACCGCTGTGTCCTTTCGATTGTGACTGTTGTATGTGTTGATTTTTTGTTATTTCTTGTGTGGTCTCACCGCTGTTTAGGTTTTTGAACTGTAGTTGCTCCGTCTGTAGTTTTATTTCCAGCAAGATACCCTCTGTATTCACTATTCTCGCGGAGGTCCACAATATGATTGGACTACCTACAGCTCTTTGAAGCGTCTCGGGCTGTTTTTCTTCAAGGTCACTGAAATTGTGAGACCCCATTGTCAATCCGATCCACAGGACGATAACCACGCATATGACACACTTCTACGGTCGCTATCTCAGGTCAGTTTTCTTGTCACTGAAAAAGTTGCTGACTTTTGCCCTCATGCAGAACTTCGACTCCCACATAAAATGTACCATGCAAGGGAACACGGGCGGCCCGGACTCTGGCGTGACATCCAGTCCATTTTACGCTGGCTCTATCGAAGCCTCCCAGATAACCTTTCGAGGTCATGGTCTGTGGAGGTCAATGTGTAGCCAAAAGTGATTCTTTTGTCCCTCTCTGCATTCTCCGATTCACTTGTTATCTGAGATCGTGCTTCTATTAATATTCGAGGGTTACATATGTCATTCGATATAAAATGGATTTAATCAATTCGATCCTATCAGGCCGTTAGTGTGTGTTCTGATCGTCGTCGTCAACCTCAGTCAACCGTATTGCTTTCTCAGCTCGCTCCCAAATGGATTACTCCGAGATGGCTTACTGCCAGGAATTCTTGCATAGTCAGAAGCGTTCCAAATAGCAGCAACCACAGCGATATTGAGGGAAGCGCGAATATGTTCCAGTTCTAAAATAGTGCCTGCTTCTAGCCTAGGAATACCAATTTTGAAGGAGGACACCTGCTTCTCTGTATGTACCTGGCTCAAGTAGAACATCCATACTCACAACTTGGTCCGACCAAAATCCAACAGCACCACGTACGTTCCATACTCCCCCCTCATTTGTACCAACAGTTACCCTCCGACTCACTTTTTATCAGAGATCGTGCTTCTATTTTAGTTCGTTCGAGGGTTACATACATCATTCAATATAAAAATGGGTTTAATCGTTTCAATGCTGTCGGGGTCGTGTGTCCTAATCGTCGTCGTCGTCGAGCTCAGTCAACTGAGTTGCTTTCTCATCTTCATTGAGCTCGCTCCCGAATGGATTACTCCCCGAGATGGCTCTTCTTACGTCTTCCGCCTTCTTATTGCGTTTCTCCTCCGCTCGCCTTTGATCTTCTGCTTGTCGTGCAAGATAGGCCTTGCTGCCAGGAACTTTCTCTGGATTCTTGCATAGCTTCAACCTTCTATCAACCTCGCGAACGGCCTCCACATCAGGAGGATGTCCCATCTGCGTGATAACATATGTGATCGCTCCGAGGGTAGGTTCCATGGTTTCGGAAAGAGCTTGTGTGGAATCAGCTGGCGCTTTTGAGTCAGCCCATCTTTGTGCTAGCAGTGGCGAGGCGAGAGCCAGGGAGGCTAGGGCTATTTGTGAGGGGGTGTAGAGGAGTTCTGCGTCTGTGAACCGCGAAGCGCGGACGTGTTTTATCGCAATATCATAGATATCCTGTGGTCGAAGGTCCTCAGTTATGTCGGGCAGAGACTGTGATTGTGTAAGTCTCGGTGTGGAGGTGTCGCAGGCATAGTTACCTGAAGGTCGAGCCAGATACCCCAGAGAGCTCGGTGGGCATGCCAAACTGCAAATTCGAAATTCAAGCTCTGGGAGACCAGGAACTCGAGGTCAAGGACGTCTGAGTTCGACGTTTTCGGGATGTTAGAAGTGTAAGACTCTAATGAAATTGGGTTGTTGGTCGTCTTGGTGGCGAGAAACAGTGCGGTGAGCCTTCAACAGCGTCATTAAGGACAGCAATACTGTGCGACACATATACGCACATCACATTCTTTGGGTGCCAGTCCATCACAGTGTTTTTAAGATAGAAGCGCTTCAAGTAGCTGACGGCAGTGGCCTCCACTTCCTCTGGGAAACGAAAATGCCCACATAGCTGAGGGATTTTGGTGATGTAGAGCTTCACAAGGAGCTGCTCCTCGTCTGCATTAAGGAACAACACATTCGAGGACGATCCAGGCTATAGCAGACAATTCAGTGGACGTAGATGTGATGGAAAGTGGGTTCGCACTTCGTCTGCCTCGAAAGTGTTTTGGATAGCAGCGACCGCAGCGACATTGAGGGAAGTGCGAATGTTTTCAAGATGTTCTGGTGAATATCTCCAGCTCTTATACTGTGTGCTTCCCTCGTATAACGGTTTCTTCCTGGTCGACGAGTTAATCTGAACGTCGACTACCTTGCCGGTGCTATCAGCTGCCATGTGTCAAGAGGTGTCAAGTCAAACGGTGCGGCTGCAGGTGCAATCATGCTCTTCATCCTAGTGATATCGATGGTCTTTTCATGCCATCATATGCGATCACATTTCGACAGCTATCTGGTATCGAGGCTTATTCAAATCACTGGACCATATCATCAGTGATCCTGCTCTTTCCGGTACTACGCCAGCGACGAATGGCAACGGATCCACGATCGACGGAATTCGTCTCCAAGACTCCAGAACTTCAGTAGCCATGGCCTAGAGTGCTGGCACCCAATACGACTCCTAGTCGCCCAGCCTACAGCAATGGGTCTACATCATGCGATGCCTCTCTGCCTCCCATTGGTGCTCCTTTTAATATCTGCGCACCTGGTTGCAACTCAAGTCCTTGTAAACGGACAACTTTTCACCGATGCTCTTGCAATCGTCGATGCCCCAGCCCCAAACAGGTAAGGGTCTTCTTCCGTGTTCGTCTTTGATTCTCAATGACGCACCATGCATCTCAGCAACTACCAGGCGGGGAGTACCATAGCTATCGCAATCGATGTAAGTTTCTAATGACCAGAACTTATGCTTCAGTGACTTGAACTAATCATTCCCTCATCAGGTGTCTGGCAATGGTAAACTTTCGCAGTCCGCTCAAGTGCCAGGCTCCAGCCTTTCGACTCGCTTCGAAGGACTGCAAATTTTCTTAATTTCAGATTCCAGTGAATTTAATATGACCATCTCCGATGGTAATACACTCTTGTATCAAGAGAGCGGTAGCAACGTGAAGCATGTAACGTGGGCGGTGCCATCGTGTACACCGAGTGGTAGCTATAATGTGAGAGCACTTACCGTTTTGACTTGGCTCCTTGCTGATTAGTTCCCGGAGATCACATTGTATGAGTCTTCTGTCATAAACAATGAGGCGTACTATACCATCACGCCTATCCCCATTGACATGAGCAGCTCATCTACTGGGCAGTGTAGTGATCTAAATCAATTCCAATCTGTGCCGCAACCATCGTCCCCTTCTCCGCAGAGCCCATGGCTTACCTCCGACTGGTGTTCAACATGTTCCACAGCTGTCACCATACCAGGCATCACCACAACAAACAATCCGGCCAGCACGCAAGCAGAGCTTACCACCGGGTTGTCATATCCTACATCCCGGTGCTCCTCTTGTACCACAGGCACGTCTGTACCAATTCAAAATTTTCCAGCTATCACTCAGGCACCAGTTTCCACTTCGTTATCTGGGGTGCAAATAGTCACTGCCTACCCAAGCCATTCAGGGGGGACTGTGACTCTTACCATTGGAGAGCCCACGTTGAAAACAATCACCTTTGTCATAGTGGAAACCCTTGCGATCTCAGGATTTACTACTACGGCTACGTGGGTTCATGACTTTGCTTCAGCTGTCGCCCACTGATCGGTGTTCTTTGCAGGATGACCATATCGATAACCTCAGAGCTGGATGTTCCTACAGGCAGCATTGACTTTGTTGGATATATCCCTGTTGATGGTACCGCTGCAAAGCACCTATGGATGTCCGCCGTGGGTATTCTGACGGCGGTAGGCCTCTCGATATTGACTCTTGTGGCTTTGTTGCATTGAATTATCTTGCCCATGCAATTGGACTTACGATTACATGACATCAAGGAGAATTTGTACATGAACCTCCTTTCGTTCTAGTACTGTCTTAAAGTTAATGGTTAGAACGGGAGAATACTCTGCGTCCAGGCTAAATCTGAATTAGTGAATAATCTTAGCTAGTGCTTAATGACAGGATTCTCTCTACAGACCAGGCTGACGCGCCATCGGCGATTCGCTGCAGGTGCAAAAAAATGCTGAGAGTCTACATCTTTGAAGTTATTGTGCGGTGCAACCACAACAGGAAAGAGGTTGACCAGGTATACGATCACGTACCTACTACAAGACTGTTACATGCGAATATTATGATGGATGTAAGTTATGTATTCTTGTCGGCGGCATCGTCAACTGTGCGACCCTTATCTTTTTGCCACTCTTTTATCCAGGAAACGATTTCGGCAACGTTACTTTCTAGGTCTTGTGAAGATTCACTTTTGAGTTGGGCAACAATCTGTTGTGGATAAGAGTCCCGGGCTTCTTGGAGGACGACTTCCATGATCTCTGCTTCATTGTTTTCCTGTATCTTTTTCAGAGGATAGTTGCTGGACACGCGTCAGATCGATCTGCCAGGATGCTGTCGAAGATCAGTGCGCACCGCTTTTCGAGGCGGTCCCAGAGCATAGTATGGTTACAGCATAGAACGATGACCAGATCTGCCCATCGCTCAGGGAATATTTCACAAGTGTGCCAGTCAAGGATTATCCCTCCGGCGGATGCCAAGGGTTCGAGTTCATCTAGCAGCTAGATAATATCGGGCTCTTCAGGATGGGAAGGAAGAGGTGGAAAATGGATACGGGCCTTGTCTTCGTCTACAGTGTAGCTTTGCCATTGCTCATCAAAGTCGTGATAAAAGCCTTTGTCTTTTACCATCTGGCCGACATTGATGTGTTGTAGAGGCACCGGGGACTCATCGACGAGCAGTTGAGCATGGGTGGACTTTCCTGTTCCTGGAGTGCCAGTGATGATGATGACTGGGCTTTGCTTTGGTGAGTCTTCAGACATTTTTTAGATCGCGTCAGTGGCTGTCGGACCTCGGTGGTGTAACGTGAAGCTGGCCCACGATCGGACTTATTCAAAGGCCGCGGCCGCTCGTCGGCCAGGAACGAGTATGACTATTTATTGTTCCCGCGGTATTAGTATACTAATTCCCCTTCGAACGAATGGATGACAGATGCCATTGTCGTGAAAATTTTATTGGGTGAAGCCGATGGCCGGAGGAATTGACAAGTCCATAATTAACGCAATTTGGAGTAGTATCGAGCGCCAACCATGCAATCTACACTTTTTGAGACATGTCCCGTCCTCTTCTTGTCGTCGACCCCCTCCTTCCAACTTAGCCTCATGTTGACCTTCCGCTGACCTTTCCAACAGCCTAAAGTTACTTCCGGTGCTCGTGGTCCGAGCATCTGTCGCAGTGCTTCTTCGACGCAGCATTTCAACCTCAGTACTCGTGGTGCCTACGTTCGGGTCATGCCACCATCCAAGCCAGGACTCGCACCTCCTCTAATGAATGATGACTCTGCTCCTCCCCCAGACACCAAACCCCGAGTCCACGCCCTCGTCACCCCCGTCACCTCCTCTACCCCGCAGGCCCAAGTTGTTGTCATTGATCTCAACACACTGGTCACAATCCCGGATTTCACTCGTTTCTATCACACCGACCCTGCATCCTTTGAGCCCATTTACTATGCACTCAGTGATGGTTCTCTTGTCGCACCCCCGTTCCTTGATGATCTTCGTGTTACAAACATTTCCCTAATTATCGTTGCTGTTCTCTTGACCATATTCGCGAGGAATATCTTCATGTCCACTGCCTTCATATGGGGCGGGAAAGTTCGAAGGAAGGGCCTTTTGTACACTCTTTTTGTCAGCCAGCTACTCGCCCCTCCGGCACTGATACCGTTGCTTGCTGCCCAGTTTCAAAGACATATCAGTTGCGAAGCGTCAGTTAATTTTAGTGTATGACTACGACGCCTTGTTGATCTTTTTTATATCAGCGTCATGCTCGTCGTTGTCGCCAGTGCGGGAATCTCCCTGTCGCTGTTGGTGCGTTGAACAATGGGGGATAAACGCTTGATACCTGAACTCCCATCTTATGTAGGTAACCGGTATCCTAGGTGTCAAAGCTTACCGATGTCTCAACAAGTCCCGCTTAGTTTTAGTCGTCTTGCTGACTCTAAGGACTGCGGCACTTGCTTTCCTTGCTTGCGATCTAGCATCACTGCAGGGTTTTCGCAGTCTCTCAGGTACGTCTTCCTTCTTTCCCTTGACATTCATAATATAAAACAAGTGCCAGGGCGGTGCTATCGCATGACTGATGGCTTCTCATCTACTTTCATCGTACTCTTGCTTGTTGAATCGTTCTTTGTTTGTCTTTGCTGTGAGTTTTAATTCATTAAAGCATGGCTAGGGGACTCACCGTCACATGCACGCCATGTAGTTCTTTATGCTGTATGGAAATCTCACGGTTCCGATGCTGCTCGGGGCCGAATCGCCATATCACTTTCCCTTGATGATATTGCTGATCCCCCTGTGGAGAGCCGAAGGCAGAGTGCGGAGACCTCGCACAGTCGTCGGGGCTGGTGGGACTATGTTCCTTCAGCGGATCCTTCTTCCCCATTTTCCTCTAGATCTCGCAGGACCGAGTCTATTGGTTCGCATGACCCGAGCGTCCTGATGGGCACCCGAGACGGTGTGAGGAGGTTTCGTTCCGGTGAAAGAGTATCTGATGCAGACAATACTGTGCCCTCTATACCGCCGATTCCTCTGCGGCCTGTGGATTATAACCTTCCTCCTCGCACATCGACCATAAGGATGTCTACATCTATTCAGGCTCCTCTAAATCCTCGCCATGAAGGTGCTCAGCCGATTCCTCGACGGCCTTCCTCTCCTGCGCTCTCGTCCGTGAGTCGCATGAGTCGATACATGCCACGGGTAGGGTTGTTTAAAGAAGTGATGAGGGATGAAGTAAGCGATTTCGTTAGATCATATGTTATCCAATCTGACATGCTCAGTTATGCTACACGACCTTTATCACCGCTTTCACGGTCGTTTCTGTCGTAATGACTCTAGTTGGAGTCAATAGCGAGGACGAAATTGCCCATATAGGTTGGATTGGCTTTGATTGTGAGTAGGCATTTGTGAGCCACCAAATCCAGTGTGCCTAACACTTGATTACAAGGGGCCTTGATATCGTGTCTTGTGATGCATAGTTTTGGTCGCGTTATCCGCCGACACGAAAATGAGGCTTTGTTGCAGCAGCCTAGTGCTTGGCACCATAATCTGCATACAGACCGAAGTTCAGCAGAACTCCTAGGTGAGGGGAGGGCAAGAGCTACTAGCTCTGCCTTCGGACGTTCATCCCAAGCGCGCACCCGCCGCTCTACTCTCATAACCCGCCGATACGATGCTGCCGACTCCGTATGGGATTCGTCCACGCGACATTTGTTCCCATCCTCATTCTCTTGTGACCTGAGGGGGGCAGATACTCGTTCTGTGGCTGCATCATCAGTCGGAACTTCACATATACTTTCTCCAGTGCACAAAGTTGAACCCTTCACCGTCATCTTACCCACCGTCCACCTCACCCATGATTCTCCATCCAGTCATAGAAACGATTCGCCCCAAAACACAGGCGAAAATATCTTCAGGCAAACGTATGATCACAGTTTGCCTAGCTTACCACCTCGCATAGATTCACAAGACGACCCACATTCATTTCAGACCACTAGTAGTCCCATTGTAACATGACCCTGCACTTTCCGGTTTCCGTGGCAACCTTGTGATAAGATTCAAAAACTCCCACGGTCAGTTTATCAAGGATCTATTAGTGTCATACTGTACGTAGCGATGGACGGTGACGATGAGCTCGTCAGTGTGCTGCCTATCCACTATTCTAACACTCTGAGCCCCAACGTGCACATTCACCAATTCCCGCTTCTTTCTCGCCCATTACAAACACCACCTGCAGCTGTGGTCAGTGGGAAACGAATTCGCGCACGAATAAAGCCAAACACACAGAGAATAGAGATTCACGTACCAGTGGATCCGCGCCCAGAGGTGTGGAACATCGAACGGAGCAAAGAACTTGGTACTGCGCGACAGGAGGATGACCGTGAAAAAAACCAGGATGTCGGAAAAATGAAGCAGAGGGAAGGAGAGGAGGCGCGCTTGGCCGAAGTGCGCATGCGCAGTGAACACATCCCCGAGGAGGGTGCCTATATGTTGGGAGTAGTTCGCAATGGTCCGTGATGCATCTAGGTCTAAGGCAATGGTGTTGATCTCATTTTCCGGACGCAAGGTCACTTGCATTTGCAGCCCATCAGTGAAACCCACCAGTTTCGACCAACACTGACGTACTTGGACATCATGTCTCGGAAGAGTCGACGATCGAGAGGCGATGCTGGATCTGACGAGGACTCTGACGACGGTCCTCCGCTGGACCCCGATGAGCCACCACCAGTACAGACCACCGCATCAAAGAAAGAAAAGAAGCCTCTTGATGTGAAGGAGGTTCAAGTGTCTGCACGAAAAGCCATAGATGACAAGGGCAATTTACAAGGAGGTCTATCTGCGGCACGACGTGAAATGCTACTTGCTATCCGAGCTGAGGAAGACGAGGCTTGGCAAGACCTCGAATATTGTGATGGAGAGGTACTCTTTTCTTGTTTATCCTGCGAGCTAAATTCCTAATTTATTGCGTAGGCTGCAGAGGGGCAGGAAATGTTTGAAGCTGTGTTTTCGCAGAGCGACGAGCAACTGGAATGCAAGTCGGACATCACTGCTTTTCTGAAGGACATCAAAGGACTATAGACACTTATGATGAATCTACATGTCGGTTTGATCAATGCGCGGATGTTGCGCGGACGGTAGTCCGAGTGTGGTATCTGCTTCGATACAACTTCATTCCGCGTCACTCGACATAATATAATACAAAATCACTCATACGATGGTCTCCCTTCAGGCCTCCCATGTCCGATAGTGAGACTGAGCCAGAGTCAGACGTTTCCTCATCATTATTCCCGTTGAACCCTCCCGAGTCTGCTCACCTAGTAGACACTTCCCAGACCGACTCCCCCGAGTCCGATCCCATCAGCGCAGTGCACTCAGCTATCAAGGTGCTGGAGTCTTTGGATTTCAGTCTCATCCGCAAGGTAGTCCCGTGTTCGAAATTAATGCATCTGAATACTGACATGCTCAAACCCCAGGATGCGTCCTTGCATGAAGTTATTCGGGAGTCGTCGACCACACTCCTGCAGTTCTTACACCTTGTACTTACCATGAGTCCAACTTCTGCTCAGGATGTGCGCCGTGCGATGGGATCCCTCGCTCTCATACGTAGGAAAATACATGTCTATTGTTCGTCTCTGCTGACGAGTTGGTTATTCTCAAGTGCGACCATCGTTCCTAAATTTGATGTTTCAGTATCGACGTCTCTTCCACGCTATAGCCATGCAGGAGCTCAGAACGGTCGTAGCCGTTCCCATTGTAATATCTTGGGTGGACGCCATCCTTGCAAAGCTCGGCGATGTGACTTCATGCATTGCGAGCGCCATGCACGATCGCTACATCAACCACGATCTTCCTGAAACTTTGAAGAAACGAAGAGAAGAAGACAATCTTCGTGCTGCCACCCAGCTCCCAGGTAATCGGGATCCTTGTCAGATGTTACTAGCTTCATTGATGCTCGTTCTATAGACAGGTGGGATTCGATCCCATCAGTACTGACGTCCGAAAACTCTTCACCTGCCGCCAAGCGCCTGGCCCTTCGCTTACTAGTCTCGCTCTATGTATTGCAACCCCAGTTGATCGAGCGTTCATTTGACTCTTTTGACACGACCAGACCTGATCCTAACGGTATGGTATCGATGCTTCCCCATCTCGCAGGCTTCATGCAGCACATGGTGGTGCAACTGTCAGAGTGCTCCCCACTACATGCGCAACACCAGTCTGGGTTCCAAGAGCGTATGAATTGCGCCATGTTGCTCTCACTGTTTGCCGTCTGTGCTTCTCTCCTCCTAGTCCGAAACAATCATAATGATATTATGCTGCAGCTCGTGGATCTTACAACAAGGGCAATAGATGAAGAAACAGGCGCACCATTTCGACCGTACACACTCGCGGCAGTGATGCGTCTATTGCGTTTTGTAATGCTTATTGACGCCACACTGTCAGCGCGGACAGTCGTATCGCCTTGCCCTGATCTTGACGCACCACAAGTTGTCATCATCTTATGGAGGTATTTCGTACCTTGGATGTGGCGACTGCTAGAAGAATGCAATGTGTCTGATACAGAGACTATTGTCTTTCTGGTCAGCACTCCATTTTCTTCCCTGGGCAACATCTTCATTGATGAGAGTAGACAACTACATGGCTCTACTACACTGTCGACTCGGATGCTCGGACTATATCTACTTCTGCAACCTTTACTGATGTCGAACACGGCAAATATATGATCTGTGCATATTTTGTGAGTGGCATGTAGGTTACACGTCAGTTACTCTGATTGCTTCGACTGTAGGCCTACATCTCTCGGCTTTTAGAGTATCTTTCTTCGACTCCGCGTCCTCGACGTCTCACCACAGCCCAGACGGATGTTCTACTGAAGACTTGTCAGGATTTCGTCCATTGGAGCGATTCAGATTTGTTAGGCATTCGCAAGTCTAGCGATTGCTGCAGATACCTTACCCTTCTCTTCGTCTATCTTTCGTGCCTTGAAAACGGACATGATGGCGAGTGGAGCCGTGTTTTTGTTAAGTCGTTGCTTAAGCGTATTGACGTTAGCTTGTGACTACGTTACGCACGCCATGGCCAGGATGCAGCCCCGAACCTTAAGGGAAGGTTGGAAGCGGGTGATACAGGAGGACTCGTCGAAGGTCTACGATGAACTAGAGAAAAGTAACGCGTATATTTCATCAAATGTGAAGTGATAACATTTTCACCACAGGCATGTCCAACTCACGGAGGCAAGCGTCACCGCAAATGAGAACTTTTACCGCTCATTTACCTCTCCACAGGCAGCTACTCGAGGACAAGCCTGACAAGGATCATATTCGCAGAGCGAAACAATTCCTCGACTTTTTCACGATTGGATGCTTTTCAGGTATCCAGATCTCAAACCAGAAGTCGATAATTGAGTTTCTTGAAGCCACGATCGAATACTTGCGTCGTGAATCTGCAGTGGAGCAAATATCAACTTTGTCCACAAGCTTTCTCTCATGCTTAACGGCATTCCAACGAGGGCAGCCTGGAATCAAGGTTTGCGATGCCCCTTTGCTGTCCGATCCCGAAATCATCTGGCAAGTTGCGTTGGAAAGCGCGACCCCTGATTTGACCCTCGCTTGTAAGTCTTGGATTTTAACAGCATTGCAGAGTTCTTATATTTTCAGGGCAGCTTCATTTGCTTTGCATGTCGTTTCCTCTCACAGACTGCCCGAACCACTTAACCAAGTAGAAGCCTGGGTCTTTTTGCGTGAGGCACTCCTGCTACTCGCTTCGCAAGATTACCTCGGAGATGGAAGCGCCATTGCACTTGTTGTCAGTCCGTCAATATGCAATGCTCTATCGCACTTGCTCAGGTGTGCAGACGAACACACCGGTGCGCACGTATCTTAAGAGTCATTCCATAAAACACTCATTTAGGGGTTGCGACCCATTAGCGGTAGTGATGCAGTCCTCTCCGTGGACTTCGTATCTCCATTCAATGCTCCGGCGGATTCAAGGTTCCGAAGATCATTTCACGGAGGACTATTCATCCTTGCTGAAGGCGAGAATCGCAAAACCTGCGACTGACTTAATGAACCAGGTAGGGCCTTGAGGCTTGGCAGAGCGGCGAAGTTGAACAATAAAAATAGATTACGCAAAGGTCAGACTCGAAGGAGTTGCGTCAGGTGAGTGTATACCTTCTCCTTGGAGAATCTTTTCATATAATACGCACTGATCAGGCTATGCCACCGATTGATATAATACCATGTCGCATAAATGGACTATTTCACCTTATCTGTGTACCTCACAGTTAGCCCCTCAAACCTTAGTTACTAGCACTGCATGCATCGGGGAGTTAGAGCTTTGTTATGTAGATCTCAACATAGATCTTGCTATAGCGAAGTTTATTGGCAGGCACCTGCAACATATGAGCGCACTTGCAAGTACATTTGAAGATTTGATCTTACCCCATGCCGAGAACAAAGTCCTAAAGACAGTAGGCTAGCCAGGCCTGGATTAGTCTCCACTAGGTAGACCATAGACGAATGAAGAAACTCGTTCCTTCTTTACTACGGGCCTGGAGGTTCTCCACCCGTGACCATCGGAAGCTTGTCCGGCAGAACTGAAATGGTGATGCCATTGCTAACGTGCTCAACAGGCAATCACCACGCCTTCGAGGTTCGACTGCGCCCCACTAATTACGTCAATGAGGTGCCTGCACTCTTCTGTTTTACACATAATATCAGTTCCAACGGGTTACGGCGCATCCAGCCCTCGAGATTACGCACCTGGGGTATTTTTGGCAAGCTAATATTGATGGGGGAGACATGGAAGAACCTTGTGATAGGAAGGTCGATTAACACGTGGTTCATCTCGTTACCTACGTGTCGGAGGTTTCCCTTGGATGAGAATTGCCAAGGTAGTAGATAGCCGGAATGTTGCCCTAGCACATATGAGTGCAACATACGTAGTGTAAGTTAGATAAGCTCCTTAATCGCCACCGGCAGCCGTGCTAAACACGTTTTCATCATATCTACTGAGGCAAGGAGGTAAAGGAACTCCTTCGACGGCCGACATTCCTCCGACTCGCAATGCCGCTGCAGCGAGACTCTGTGAGCATTAAATGGTACACCGATGAAAGAGACTGGTCCAACATCATCTCGGTCGAGACACCAGTAGCTACATCGAAGGCTTGAACAACAGTTAAAATAACAGCCTACTAGTACTCCGGATGAGTAAATTAGAGGCGGCTCGAAGCATTGTCCTTTTAGGCAGACCCATCGAGCAGAGCTTGACTAATAATTTTGTTATATAATAAGCTGTTACAGATGTCATTTGTCGGAACGCCGGTAACTGCCATTGGCCATACTCACCGTCTAGGTCTCTTATTGCCTTCCACCGCAACCACAGTCCGTTGTTTATTCGAGTCTCATCACTGCCAGCATCGACGAAGAGGTCCTATCCCATCTTTCGTCCCCCCGGAGTCCATGTCGTCTCCGTTAATATTTAATTATCGTCGCAGATCTCACTCAGCCTCTTCTCCCTCATCCTCGCCAGTTCCAAAGCCTCTATGGCATCCAGCAAGCAAGCGAGCTCGCTCATCGCATCACAATAGTCCTGTCATTACGGACTCCCCTTCCTCCCACACACGCAACCTTGACTTTTGGCGGACGGGCAAGAGACTCCGCAGAGACACATCCGTTCGTACCAATTGCATTTCCATCTTAGAGCCACTATTCAATGTGTATATTTTCAGCCTCCTTCTATGACATATGCCACTGGCTCGTCCACTCCGGCATCAACGGATAGCCGCAGCTCCGGACTCAGTTCTTCGGCTCCACATACCCCTCTATTCGCTGCTACTCCAGCAGATTTCCTCCTGTTTCCTAGTCGTGGGAGTCACAGAAAGACTACATCTGACAAATCAAGAAACGATTCCACGAACCCCTTCGACTTCCGTTTCGCTCAATCTGATGTTTCCGAGGCTGAGGCTGCTCGCCTACGGTCGGATGCATTCTGGGAACTTCACAGGAGTATTGCCGAAAACGGGGAGGGCCTCGTAAAGCGGATGCGCGATTTTGAGGATTCGCGTTCAAAATCGGGGATGTACAACCGCGCTAGAGCCCTGCAACGACGGAGAGCTAAAAAGCGGCATGCCCCTAGTGTCCCTGTTACCAGATCTGTCAGGAGATCTAGCAGTTCTGAGAGTGACGAGGATGACGTTCAGATATATTCCGGAGAACTTGGTGGTCTCCCTGTCCCGCGTCAAAAGCGAGCATCGAGCCTTGGGCCGATGGACATGGACGACGATGAGATACGAGGAGAATCGTTCTCAGAATGCGCGGATCAAGCATCCATCCGCACTTCAACCTCCAACGACGACGCAGACAATTTTTTGCACCATTCCTTCAACACCACATTTCCTTCCGACGCGCTGCATTCAACATCAATATCAACATCTCCAGCATATAAATATTCTGCTTATACCACAGCATCTAATCCAGCATCGGGCCCTTCAATCAACTCTCCAGCGTCTTCTTTTGATGCGCTATTTCCCAGCCCCACACACGGCAACTCAATTTTTGGGGCTTCTTCGTCTCACTCCAGTCAGGGAACCCCGTCCCTGACTTCTTCCCGGTCTGAAAAGGCTATTGCGGCTCTTAGTCTCGCAATAGCCAATGGCGCCGGAGGTTTGGGTGACTACGAGGCTGTTCGTGGCCTTGATTCATTTTCTCCTGCCATGGCAGACCCTCAAGCGGGTGAGCTCTGGCACTAGTTGACCCATCAAGCCCATAATCACAATTATTCGGATCCTATCTTTTCAAATAACCTTGTTTATGCCTTATTTCAGCATCCGATCTTTGCCTGGACTGAAATAAAATTCCAATTGCAATCTCTTTTCTCAACAATATTTTCTTTATGCGCATACTTTGATACCGCGTCACAAATTTCTTTGACCATCAAACAAATTGTTTTGTAGAAAATGTCTATTGGATGATCGACGAGACTGTATTTTATCAATCATGTATCTGAACTATTTGGACGTAAATGATGTGCAGGTTCAATGGAGGGTTTGAAAAGATTGTACTAAACCCCTGTATGAGGATGGTCCAATACGTTGAGGTATTGACAATTGGGTTCGTGTAAGCCATGATAAGTGAAATGAAGAAGCAGTATGATCAGATCGAAAGCAATAAGTCCTCCTTCGTGACAGGGCGCGGTAACGAAAGTGGAACGGTATGGGAGCCTCAAGAAGCAGAGAAACCTTCTGTTGTCACCTTCGGATGAGAAATATCAGTGGACGTCGGCCTAGCTTCGCCATCCGGCTGCCTGGCTACATCTACGCTTGCATCCACCGAAGGGACACTTTGTGTAGTAGGCGGTGGGGGAGGCGGCTGGGACTCATCTTGTTCCCGCGTCTTCTCCTTCTGCAACCTATCAACAACCTCTTCCATCCTGATGCGCTTTCGCATTTCCTCTAGATAAAGTTCTTCAGCTCGTCGTCGAGCCTGGCATTCAATTTCCAGTTGATACTTCATACCTAGTTCCCGCAAAAATCAGCTCAGTCAATGTAATGTAACCAGAGTGAGTACCAGCAATTAAATGATGTACAGCAGGAGGCACATAGACCGATGGCGATGTGGTAGACACTGGCACCCACGGCGAAAGAACTTCATGCAGATCCAGCATGTGAAAAGCAAGGATGGCATCATCAACGTCTTCTTTTGTTGAGACAAGTAACTGGATATCGACGGCAGAAGGGGAAGCTCCTATCTGATAGTTGTTAGGCTCGACGAGGGGAGTAGGGCCTTTCAGAACCGCACTCTCGGGTGGTCTATCGAGTTCTAAAATGTTATGGGTCATGGGGGATCGCAATGGCATGACTTCGCCGTCGGTGGCAAGTCGTTGGAGGGACTGGTTTGCAAACTCTGGAGAACCTTTACCAGTAGAATGTAGTGAAGCTTGAACTATTGTCCGCACTGTCTCATGCTGGGAAGGAGCAATATCCTCCATGGCTGGCTGGCTGATCTCCAGGGACGAGATTGAATGCTGCAAGTCATATCCAGGAAGTGGGAAACGCCCTGACGTAGTGTTCTTTGTGACGAAGCCTAGCGCGGGCGTGGATATAGACTCATTTGTGATAGTCACTTCCGGAAGTGGCTCAGCCACTATGTTAAATGACGAGACGGAAGGCTCAGGACATGTAGGTCCCATATGGTCGCTTGCAGGAGTAAAGTCGGGTGGCGTGTCAGGTTCAACAACTTCATAAGACGGGATCTCTACTTTGGAACTACCTGGAGAAGGTCCCTGGGTTCCGGAATCGCTCGATAAGTGCGGTGTCGTCTCCGAGAGCCTACCTACAGCTATGCTTGAAAGCAGCGTTCCTTGAGACATGCGAAGGTCTGCCCACTGCTCCATGAGCGCAGCCCTAGCACCCTCATCGGCAGGATCAGTGGCACGCGAAGGTCTGCCCCTCTTCTTCGTGAGGGTAGATATCACGGGATTCAAGTTCACTGTACTTCCATGCTCCTCTCGCAATGGCGCAGTCGGGTCCAGGGCATCCTTCGTAGCTAAGTGTGGATAGATATCTCGACTCGGGATGTAAGGATGAATCCGCTTCGCCCGCCTTGCTGACACCTGAGACGATGTAAGAGACCGTAGAGATGGATTGGGCACTACGACGGACGAAGCTCGAGTAACGCGTCCGCTGACTGCCGCCGGCTTCATGAGAGTATTTGGCTCGGCAGTTGAAGCACACTGAATTGCAGACTTGCCCTTCAATTTTTTCCGAGGTGCCTTCGATCCAGTAGTCTGTTTGCCTGAAACATAGTGTTGTCTGGAAACTGCAGCCGTGTCTTTATTTTCTGATGTTGATGCGACAATGGCCCGGGGTGCTTTGAAGACACATTTTTGTTTCTCAGTAGAATACTTATACATCTGGTGGAGTGAACTCACAGACGACGATGTTAGGTAGATACATTACATGGTCGGTGCTATCATCGGATGCAAAACGTCCTAGAAGTTCGTCCATTCGTGCGACGAGGGGTGTTGTATGAACAAGTATCACGTACTCCTCTTACTAGCAGCCATAGTTCGAACGCAGGTCTGTAATAGCGAATGATGTCCTATTCACGTATCGTCTGAAGTTGTGTGTGGTTGCAGTTGTGAGATGGAGACTCGGAGAACAAAGCTAAGAATTCAAAGACTCCAGCACTGAGCAGTGAGCAGTGAGTATCGAGTTCTACTCCAGAAGTTCTATGTACGTCGGACAAATATCACGTGATAATCACCTGCTGAGTCGGAGGCGGATCTGCAGTACTAGTGTACTGAGCCACCTCCGATCAAAATTAGTTCCTTTAGTCTTCGGTGTATGCATGTCGTACGTCGCCACGCTGGCTGATTCTTACGGTGGTTTTTCTATGGCCTACAATTGTTGACTGTGTCCAGAATTTATGCATTGTCGTCAGCTAACTAGTCGTAAGATAAAGATTCCAGCCGAGCTCGATAACATATTTACTAGAATGCGAATAAGACCATGACACAACCTGTTCGCCAGCGAAAGTTAACATAAGGTTATAAATTTTGAAGAGGGGTGCGATTATTCTGCACGTTTCGCGAAATACTCCTCGTCTGAACGTAGAATTAATGGTGAAGGTTTCGGTCGTCCAAGTGCTCCAGAAGCCTGGACATATTCAGGCAGTCGCTTTGGAGCTCTAAAACCTGGTCTCGGTGGAAGGCCAAATATCGGCGTCGCACCAGAACTGATGCTCGATGGCTCGAAGTTCGAAAGGGGAGGAGTAAGCGTCATGGAAGGAAGTATCAGAGGACGCATCCCGCGTTGTACCGCAGGCTCTCTAGAGTCTGAGGTCGGCCTCGAATGCTCCTCAGATGTTCGCACAGGCAATAGCCTCTCCTGCATCGAGAGGGGCGATAGCATTGGTCTTGCGAAAGAGGGTGGCAATCCCGTTAGTGCTTCCACTCTCAAAGGAGATGGACGTATGGGCATTGCAGGCAAACGGGGGGATGCCTCTAGAGACCCATTGTCTTCAATAATGCCGGCAAAATTGAGCGGATTCTCTCCAAACTCATCCAAAGACATGTCCCCCATTTCTCCCGTGTGGTCGCCAGGAGTTGACAAATCTGACACAAATGTTTTAGAAGTCGTTTATAAAACTTAAGGACCAGGGCCTACCGCCTATGAAGGATGTAATCTCGTACTGCGTTCCGCCAGAATTGAACCTAGAAGGTCGCCCATCAACTACAGATAAGGTCCGGTCATCTTCTTGATAGGGAGAGCCCGAGGTAAGGTCAGAACGGGGTGAGCTAGGAACGTCTGTTAGAGCTGCAGGAATTCTTGGCGGAGGGGGCAGTCCAAGAATATCGGGACTTGAGTCCCGACATGACCCAATGCGGGCCCGACGGTCTTCCTTCAACCGCGGAATGCGAGTTGGCATGGGCGCAGGAGGAGAAGGCACCTGGGCGGCCAACCACGGTGGGGAGGGGAAATTACTCAAAGAGAAGTCGGACAGCGTCCGCGCACCTGTTGTAGAGGATGACTGACGGCCAGTGGAGGATGATTGACGAACAGCGGCAGGTGACTGGTGCATCTGTTCGTCGTTGTCGTCGTTCGCATCACTTCTCGACGACGAAATAGAGGTTGGTGAATTTGGTGAGCTTGGTGAAAATAATCGCAACGTTGCTATTATTTTATCCAGCTCACTCTGCAGTTCTCTGAATTGATCGAGAGATGTGATGGATGAGCGTGGCATAGTCGGAGATTGACCAATAACGCCGTTTAACTCGTAGATAGGCGAATCTTGAGAGGGTGGTTCTGGAACGGCAGTCATAATAACAGCGGCTCCACTTCCATCGGAGGACGCCGTAGCCGTCGGAATAGACAGAGACGGTGGCTGCAACTTCGATGAGCGCCTGGGAACACCCACGCGAATTGCATTCCAAATTTGTGCACTGCTCATTGAGCCGTGCCTAGACCTGGTGCTCACTGACAGATTATCGGGCATGACCGTCGCTACAGAGTAGGGGATAGTTTCATTCACAATGTCTGTGGACCTTTCGTCCATGGCAGAAGCAGGGGAAACCACACTCCGGTGTACGGCACTGCCTTGGCCCGTGTCAGGCGCATCGAGAACTCCCTTTTCAGCTTCACTCTGGTCCCATAGCTTGGCTTTGTCCTCATCTTGGTTCGACTGGGTACGGGATGCCCTCCAGGAAACCCAACGAGTTGCGCGGCTAATCGAGGCAACGACAGAGTGACGGGCGGCATCAGTACCGACACTCCTGCCTTGTGCTTCGGAGTTGGGTATGGGTGTAGATACTACCGGTGGAGATAGTCTAAAAGTGGATGCACGAAGCTGCTCGGGCAACTCTACCTTCAAACCCATCGTGTTTGGAACAGTTGGGACCTTTTGGTGGCGGAAAAAATGGTAAATCATCATAAAGACGAGCAAGATGTAGAGTTCTACTCCTTGAAGAAGCCGGCCAACAGTTGACTCCGTGAACGCGACTACCAAACGAGTCAGTTAAGCAATGCAATTACGGATATTAGGGCACCTACAAGAGACCAATGCTCCTATGGAGATGCCAATGTTGAGTATTAGCGCTAAAAGGGGGAACCCGCATTCTCTGAAAGTATGTGCTCGAGAAGTCGACGAAGGGGGCAGTGTGTTTAATAGCAGTTTGAGAAGAAGCAATACAGAGATGATGACCTCAAGTGTCACATCTACCGCGTACACGGGACTATAGCTGCGGTGAAACACACGCCAAATGATTTGCAAAGCGGTGATAGCAGGGATGGTGGCCAGCAAGGCAAATTTTGCATAGAACCCTGCGGCACCCCACCGAGCCCAGTTTCCACTGTGGAGTTCGTCCTGAGGGCCGGGTGAAAAAAGGGTGGAGCGCCCACCCCGGAATGAAGGAAGTCGCTGTTCTCCGATAGGAGGTTCGGATACATACAGCCAGTAAAAGAGAAAACGCAGGCCAAGGGAGAGAGCAAGCAAAATCTCCCTCGTGGTAATTAATGGCCATATGGTGACCTGGCTCAGGTCGCGAATGAGTGTCTGTGTCAGGTCGATAATAGCAGCTGCAAAAGAAAGCAACACCGAGAAATATAGGGAGAGAACGGAGCTGAAGAGGATTCAGATCTGGACGAATCAAAAGTATTGTAGCTACTCACAAGGTGAACCGCCTAATGACAAGAAAGAAAGCGGATACTCCGAAAGCCAGTATCCCAACCGAGATAAACGGAATATCAGATAGAAGGAGCTCGATCTCCAAGTCCTTGTCAGCCTGGCGAATAACCTGCAGGTCATGCGACTCACATCACAGTTGTTGTTCCACAATGGGGACAAAACAGAGCTGTATCCCGAGCTGCACGTCACATATGCATTGGACATGGAAGCAGGTGACCAAAGTTACAACTAGAATGTGTGCGTGCGTTTGCGAGGGAAGCGTCAAGGCAAACCTCTTAATGTTGATAGCAAGAGCGTCTGACCACACAGCACTAGTAGAAATATTAAGAAAGGGATGCAGTGACTCGGAGTCGGTGTAAAACAGATGGCAATGTGCGAGGAAAGACTGATGATATCAAACACATCCAAGATGGCACCTCCAGTCCAGCCTGACAGGTCACAAGGATGATACTGAGGAGGGATGGTACTGGACCTCTTCCAAGGACATGAGGACGGTGAAAAAGAACGGAACCATGCGAACCCTTGAAGCAAAGGACTCAGATTTGCTTGACAACGGCGACATGCAACGGATAGTTAAAACTGATGCGAACGCAGTCGTGTAAAAGACAATCCAACTTTAGATGATCGAAAATTGCGAGTAATTTATAATTGCTATATTTAATATTAACTCCTATTATGTGTTTGACACCAACCAACAAAAACTATAAGTATTAGGCACGTACGGCCATGATCGCAGTTCATAGCAACGCGGGCCCGGCAAATCAATCAATCACACTTACCAATGCAAAGTCTCTGGGAATTCTCAGCTGGCACGTGAGGTTACCCCAGACCCTGCGCAAGCGAGACCCAAATTACAATTACAATCCAAAAATATTGTCCTTCAGTGCACAAGTCCAAGCAGTTTATATACCCGACGAGCTTCCTCCACTAGTCATCTGCCGAACTAAAAACATTCCCCGACCCTCATCCACGCTCTTTCCACTCCTCATGCCAATCACGCTCTTCGGTCTGGGGCGAGGCGTAGCAGCGCCCAACTGTTTCGTCGGACTCAGGCCGCCGCCGGTCAATTGCCTCATTAGGGCTGCATCAGCACCACGCAGTCCAGTAAATTGACGCGCAATCGTGGTGGTACCCGTGAACTGAGATTGAATACCTCTAGAGCTAGTGTACCCACTCCCTATGCTGCGACCTGTCAGTGATGGTACAAGTGGTTTGGTGGGCGACTCCGCTTGAACGTTTCTCAGATGAGCGGGTAAGAGAAGCTAATTGTCAACGATACTGTGAATATCTTGTAATATGGCATCATGCAGACTTACGAGGCATTCCCTGCACCACACACCCCCTTCAACATCGCGTTTCGCAGCAGAGTCCAGCTTCTTGCCGCATCCAGGTTGCGATTTATCATGTCGCACTTTGTTCGCTCCCTTACCGCCACATATCAGGCAGCTCGCATGCCACCTGGAACCTTGTGGACCGGGTACTACCCCCATCTCCATCGGGGAGACGGGTTTGGAACATGCCGGGCACGTCGTCGAGCTACCGAAACGAGGGAATGCTATGGATGCTGCAGATACAGATGGCGATGGTCTTTCCAGGCGAGATGATGAATAGGGACTAGCGTTGACCACCGTCGATGCTCGAGTCACGGCCTTGGCGGCACTTGACGCTGTAGGCCGTTCGATACTCCTATGTGGTTCCGATGGAGGAGAGGTCGAGGCCGACAACGGGATTCTTGAAGTGACTGAACCCGAAACAGTAGTTGATCTGACCTGAACCCTTTCAGGAGGGGCGCACTACAATCTGTCAGTTTCCAGCTCGGGTAATCATTGAAACAATCAGACTGACTTCTACATGACAAGCCCCGCCTTCACCTCTGGTAAAGACCGCCTGACCTGTCCCAGACTGCTTGAAGGGGCCATCACACATCACGCATCTGAAACACTCGGGGTGATAAGTCTTCGGTGGCCCTGTAGCATTGGGCTCAGGGACGGTAACAAAACCACCTGTTGCTCTGCTTGCGAAAAGGGAACCCCCACATTTCGCGCACAGTGAATCAGGTGATAGGGTGGCAGCAGGGATGGAAAGTCGATTTAGCGCTTGTTTGGCCGACTTCGGTGTTGGCGTTGAATAAACTTCCCGGGTGTCTTGTTCGGACTCAACTGAGCCATTAGATCCATCAAGCGAGTGGCGCTTGCTATCATTGCTGAAAATACCGACGTGATGCATTGGTGGACTGAACGGAGGAGAAGAGGAAGACTGTGTCGTAATGTCTGACATATCAGATATTAACTCGGGTGTAGATGGAGCCCAGGAAAGGCGCGTGGATGTCAGGCTTGAAGTGCTAGCTACACTGCGAAGCCCTGGAGATACGCAAGACCTATTCGAGAGCGGAATTCGCGATCCGTCCATGGGTCTAGCGGTAGGAGAATTGTTGTGGAACGAAGGCGACGATGACACAGATGCAACGTTCGCAGTTCTCCGTGCGCCAGGTGACGAAGGTGACTGTCGCAAGAATCTCTGCTTCATCTCTTCAATTGCGTCAACAGAGGGCCGGCCCGAGGAGTGACCGAAGCTTGTCTCCGGAGTCCCCAAACGCCGACGGATGACATTGCTAGGTGTCGTCCTACGTTCTTCAGCGTCCGGACTTCTGCTCCGCCAAAATTCAGCTTGGGGAGAGTTGTTACTGTCAACAGCAGAGGTAGGTGACCCCAGCGGAGAGAATGTCTCCGGCAGCTTCCTCTCCGAGATCCGGCCTGGGATGGGACTCCCTCCCCGATTAGATTCGTTGGTATAACGCGACGTTAAGGTGCTTGGTGTGGGAGAGGCATCTTTGGAGGGTGTGCGATTGAGCACCGCGTTCAAACGCGCTGTCAACTCTTCCATCACAGGACTACCTTCCCTATTCTTCATTATTCCAAGTCGCTGTTCTAATTCATCGATTGCAGGGCTTCCTTGTCTACTCGTCGACTCTCCGCGGAAGCCACCCATGTAGCTTCGCTCTATTCTCTCTATTCCGGGAGATTTATGGGGTGTGCGGGGAGAGCTATCCCTCCTCAAGCAACTTTCGAAGCAGTCTGCGCAGGAGGGTCGGCCTAGTAAATCAACCATGGGATTATCGCCAATGGTTTTGAGGCACCCGTCACAGCGGAAGCATCTTTTATGCCAAACGCGTCCGGACGTTTCCACAAAACCGCCCTCGCTCTTCACGATCAGCACGGGGCGATCACATGAGGGGCAATCACCTTTGGATCCACCATTCTGGATGAAGCATGGACGACACAGGAATCGTTCAGTATCCATTGCGGGAGCAGAAGGGTCTGGGTATATGGTTGCGTCGGGTGGAAATTCAGCGGAGCAGATACCACAGCAGTAGGATGCGAGTGATTCTTTCGGTTGAAGGACTGACCCATAAGCCTTGGAGAGTTCAGGTGCGTATGGGGAGGGAAGGATTCCTGCAGCAGCGGAAATAGTTGTCGGTGATGGAGGGGCTTCAGAATGGATGTTACTTGATGAGACCGAATATTTAAGCGGTGAGGGAGGTCTTGACGAACTAGATCCAATATGTACAGAGCTGCGGTTCCCAGCAGCAGAATATATGTCAAATATCGAGTTCTTTCGAGGTAGACGTTTCACAGGCGACGATGAGGCATTCGGAGTGGCACTTCCGCTAGCGGTCATGAAAGCGGAATCGGGGGTGTGTGGTAATGCACGGCTGGGAGACCTCTCGCGAGAGACGTAAGTCTGAGACCATTTGTCTGTAGCAGGTTCCTTAGAATTAGCCCACTGCACTACAGGAGCTGACACCCCGTTTACTTTCAGTGATTCTCTGGTGCATGGAAAGGGACAAACCGACTGCCGCGCCACCACATTTGCACCTTTCTCCAATGACAATATTCCCGCACCTCCGACAGAAACCCATCTATGACCTGCAATATTTACTTCAGTAGTGAGATCGCAACAAACGGCGGTTGAGACAAAATTGCAAAGAGAGCTGAAAACACGCACAACGTGCAAGTCGAACATTAACGATGTCGCGGTCACATGACTTATTCTAATCCTATTCGGTCGACAAACCTCGGGGCTCGTGCATAACAATAGTAAGAGCTACGCTACGATATGTTGTGCCGTCGAATCATACATATACCCAATGTAACCTGCTGTCAGTGCCTAGTGGCTCCCAGACCAGGTGGGGGAAACAAAATGGTTAGGTTTGCCCAGTCACACCCGGACCTTTGCATTGACACCACTCACGTGCACCAGCTTCAACTCATAAGTATCGACTCGATATCTAATTGCAATTTCCAATCTTGTCATCTTAGGATCAACTTGCGGCCTGGAGCTTGGCATTGACATATTTCCAAAAGGTCCAGTGCAATGAATGACGAGAAGTAGGGAGTTCCTGCTCTTTGCATATAAGGTGTAAATATTGTAAATTAGGGCACGATGTCATCTACAACTTCGCACGGGAGGCTGCCTGCCAGTCGACGCGCTCGACCTAAATCGCTTAGCAGAAATAAAGAAATGCACAACTGGCAATACGTACCATCTGCGGCACAAGCTGACTGATCTTCTGGACACCGAGTGACTGCATGACAAGGCGAATTTCACGCTGAAGAATGCGAACCATGTGAACCACGCCGACCTCACCATATGCCTTGACATACATTATCAGAGATTGATTGATATGTGACTGCAGCAAGGAGGCTTACACTCTGGGCGTAGAGGAACGCGCGTCCCAAGCCGACAGCTTTTGCACCCAGACACAGTGCTTTCACCACATCTGTTCCGCGCTGAATTGCTCCGTCGATGTACACTATCGAGAATGCGCATTAGTTCTGGTGAAGCGTCACAAGAAAAATCCGGGAGCACCTTCAGTCTTTTCAAATACATCCGGACGTTGTTGTTGAATCTTGTACAACAACTCAATTGGTGGCAGGGAGTACTCCAACTGGCGACCTTGTCTACAGCGTTAGTTCTGGGCGTTCTTCGCGTCAAACACCTGCGGCACACACACCTCCATGGTTCGATAGCACAATACCTTCACAACCAGCTTCACAAGCTAGAACGGCATCCTGATAGTCCTTGTCAGTAACCAGGCCTTTCTATGAAAGCAATCATGTCCGAGTCCCTACTAACTTGAACACATTGAATTCCTAGAGTAGGGATAAGACCAAAGAGGACAAATGACAGTACTAGACGAACGAACCTTTGATAACGATAGGCAATTTCGTGACGCTTCGTATCCAGGGTATCGTCTACAACAGGAAGGGAACTTATTCTGTGGCTTCCCGTGACCTAAGCTACGACCTACCTTTTCCCATGTCATATTAGCATCGTTGTTTACGACAAGTCCGCCAGCAGAACCAAGCTGGTTAGCCTCGCCTTCATCCGCGTCCGCATTTGTTTGTGTGCTGAGACCTTGATTCTCAAAGTCTTCAAGATAATATGGTGCCTTGATATCCAGCTCACGGTTACCGGGAACCAGAGCATCGACTGTCAAGAAAATCGCTTTGTAACCTAAAGCCTCGACTTCTCTTATGCGCTTCTCAGCAATGGCATCATTGAAGTGTTTGTATATTTGGAAGAAAATGGGCTGATCTGGGGAACCACGTGCAGCTGCAATCTGTCCGTAAGACAGAGAAGCGTTGTTGGAAACCATCTGTGCTATGCCGGTCTTATAGGCACCGCGTGTGAGGTTAATCTCGCCTAACGGGTGACCTAGTCGGGCTAGCGCTGCACCGCTGATGTACACGGGTATAGAGCTCTCATAACCAAGGATGGTCGTCGAGGTATCACATTCTGACACAGGTCTCATGACCCGTGGGTGGAAAAAGAAGCGGGAAAAGGCACGACCGTTCTCAACGTGTGCTATGTAGTTAACAATCGTAAAAGTGCCATCCAGAACAGACAAATTCAAGCACTTACTGATAGAATCATCCGCGGCTGAAGCATAGTAAGCCCATGCGTTGTATGGCAAGACCTTTTTCGCGACTTCCTACAGATTCCAGTTATGAGAATGACGCGACCAATATGATCGAGCACCTCACTTCCATGTCTTCGACATTGATGATTCTTTTCAATGGTGGCTTGCTCTTGACCGCCTTTTCGACACGTAGCTCGTCTCTGGTTGGAACTTTGTTCTTCCCTGCATCCTTTAGGCGAAGGATTGAGTCGCTATCCAAGCTACCAAGATGCTGTTCCGGAGCAAGGTTCTTTTCCAAAGTGTCCGAGGGATGTATAGGTACGTATGCAGCGGTAGCATCTTGACCAGCATATCTCATGATGACGTTCGGTCCTCCGGGATGTGCCTAACACTTCTCAGTTATGCACTTCTGACAAGCTCACGAGACTCACGAAAATGAAGTCCGTCACATCATAAACGTTGTTTCGAATGATGACCCAGCAAGAGCTGTACCATGACATGTGAGGATAACTATTGGTGCACAATGAGAAGTGAGTATGGAACATACGTGGTGGTCTTGTGCTTAGCGACTTGTTCAAGTGTAAACTTCTGCATGGTCGACGGAGAATGTTGGGACGGGAGTGCGGAGAGACGAAGTGACATATACCCCGCGTTTATATAGCGATATATAAAGTATCATGGTCAATTTCGGCCCGGTTATCCGCCAAGTTCCTATACGTGACTCGAGTAAGGTCAGGTGGTAATCTGAGCAGAAGTAAGTAGAGGAAGCAGAAAATCAAAGCTGCCAGCAACTTGAATTATGACCGACACTGGCACAGTGCTGGCACCTGGGCAACATCGGACTCGGTCTTCGAGGAACGTCACGTGACTGTGGTTGGGCTCGCGTTGTGGGTTCGGTTATTGTATGCATGTTCCACTTGAACCACGCGCTTACAACAAACCTGCACGTTTATTCCTCCCTTTCATCTCAACCCATATCTCAATGGTCTCCGTGCCAGGCCGCGAGGTCCTGCAGGCAATGAAACGAGTTGACATCCAGAGGTTGTGCAAGGTCGGAAACACTACCCACGCTACTTGTTACTGCTACTTACTAAATTTCCTTCCTCCAGGAATACGGCGTAAGGGCAAACCTAAAAACAGAGGCTCTGATCGAACTTTTGCTTGATGCATCCCAGTAAGCTGACCGCAATATTGATGTAGATCTAACATTAATCCCGCTCGTAGACCACACCCCTCCCGGAGCACTCTCGCGCAGCCACCTCCGCGATCTGCATCTGTCACAATAACAAATCAAACTGGCGCGAGACCTCGTGGGCGCTCTAATGGATCCATTGTTATTCATGATATTGATGAGGAGGAAGAAGAAGTTGCGGAAGCGATGGAAGCGGAAGAGCAGCCTGATGAGCACAAACCACCACCTGTTTCTTCCCCTCCACGGACACGCAAGGCGAGAGATACCCAGTATAGACTTGGTGTTGGTCGACCAACTATTGCCGGAGGTAGTGGAGCTCGTGCTGTAACCAAATCCGTCAGCCTCTCAAGAGGGAGCAAAGGAGTGAAAAGCACAAGAAACACCAAGCCGTCAGAAGAGACGATCATTGAAGGTGAGCCGCGTTCTTCGTTAGGACGTCCATCAGTGGTCTCACCATTTTCAGAGCCAGAACAAGAGCCAGAACCGGGGCTAGAACCGATCCCAGTGGCCGTAAAATGTCAGTCTACTAATGAATTCAGGTCGTAGAGCTACTCATCTCCGCATAGCATCAGAACAGGCAGGACCTAGTGACACTTCGTTAATGCCCTCCACACCACCACAGGCCCAGACTGAAGGCATGACGGAGTCTCTGTCCTCAGCTGTAGTTGAGAGTGTCGTGGCTGCAGCTGTGAGTCCAACGTGTGTGCAATGCCTGACATCTATCTCATTCGCAAGCATCACAGCTTGCTCCTGTACAGAAGGAGCTGGAAACTCAGAAAGCTCAGTTGTCGGAGTTAACAGACAAAGTGTCGGGCATCATCGAGACATTTGAAACACGGATTCGAGCCCTCACGGCAGAGATCGAATCCCTCCGTGCGCAAGCATCTGGACATTGTGCTGAAACCTTAGTGCCTCAGAGACAGACAGTAACTCCCCAACGGATACCAATCCCTCCGTCAACCCCTAAGCGCGTACGAAGTCCAGTCGATTCCCTCGGGTGAGGATTTCTGATCACTCGCCACGCGTCCCGTTCAACTTATGACGCCCCAGCGATGTTTATTTGAGGAAACCCGATTCGTCTACAACTTCTAGCGATTCAAATCCCAATGGCCTACTCGGCAGTCATGAGCAAGAGACAGATAATCCGAACCAGGCGGGGTCACTTCTTCCTGGCTTTCACACCACTCTCGGGAAGCGTCCTCGAGATCCTGATACTAGCACCGCTACTGCATTTTTTGAGCTCGGACAAGAGCATGAACTTTCTGAAGCAGAGATTGCGAAGCGAATTGCTCGTCCAGCTCAGAAACGTGCTAAAATAGGATCTTCTGACACAGTGGAGGACGCAGGTGAAAGTTTGCGTCCATCGTCAGGTGCACAGGGAAGTCAAGCCGACCCTGGCCCGTCACAACCCTCCGCTAGGCTTGGTTTCTCAATGTTTGGTCTTCCCAGCGGACGACCTGATCTTGTGGATCCCCCTCCCCCTACAGAAAGCCTTCCTGATTTCTTCGCACCACCTTCACCTCCGTTGATGAGTGCACCCAGCATAAGTACTATGGCAGAATCACAGAATCCTTTCCAGTTCGACTTTCTGCCTACATCCACTCCAGCTCACACCATCTTCCCTACGGCAAGGGGAACCTTTCCGCATCCGGAACCCCCGACATCCCCGTCACCAGCAAATAATCCAGATCGACCAGGCAGTCGTCAGTCTGGACGCTTTGGGATTTTGGGACATCACCGTGGCAGCTCTGGGACGACTGGCAGGGGCACGTCCGGGAGTTCGACATCTGGTGGACAAGAAGGGGGTGGAAATCCGTCGTCGTGGATCGGTGGTCTGCAGAGGCAGCCGTCTAGCAACGAGGTGGCATCGGGCTTGGGACTGACCGTCTTGCGGACGACGGCGACTGAGGATGGTACCCCAATACCTCCCGGAGTCCGTACCATGTACGGAACTGAGTTAGATGGCGACACTAGATTTGGTGATTTTGGAGTTGAAGGGGTAGCATCTGGCTTTTGGTCGGGCGGACACTAGTTGTTTATTGATTTTGGATCTTCGTTTTGTACTTGTTTCGATTATCTACCTTTCATCATAATGCTCGATCACAGACTGCTGTGTCAGTAGCTCAGATGTATTTTTTTGCATTTCCCTGTATTGTTACTTGTCTATTCTCCAGGACTCCACTTCTACAAGTTTTTGAAGATCGTATAAGTAGATGCTATCAAAGCAATAACATAAAAACTCTACATAGATAAACCAGTGTGATCAAGTATATTATTATGGCAGTTGTCGACCGTTGTGCTGGTGGGTGCGGGGTAATAATGAATAGCTGCGAGATATATATAGGTGATATCTGGATAATTAGGATGGATCATCGCCTTAGTTCAGATGGCCGGCACGAAGGACATAATTTCTTCATATAGAAGTTCTGCAGATAGTTAAAATCATCAGCTAGTGAACAACTGGAGTCACGTACCTTTCAACTCTGCTTTAGTAAGATCTTCTTTGGACTCTAATATGAAACAGGAATGAATGCATACATCACTCGAAAATTCAAAGAAACTTACGGTCAAAGTCGAAGTAGTCTGGATCAAGGGATGCCACAACTGGTTCGTCCTCTGGGTCATGCTGCGTGCATAAGGTAGTAGGTCTGATTCTGCAAGGAATTTTATTCGAACTTACGTATGCAGCAAGATATGGATGGTCAAGAGCTTCATCGACAGTCAAGCGTTTCTTGGGATCGAATGTCTGAAAGAGGTATAGCCAAGCTCGAAGATTCCACGGAAGGACTCAACGTACCAAAGTTCTCTGCAAGAAATCGATAGCGTCTGGCGTTGCTTTGGGGAAAAGCGATGTAAAAGGCCTTCGCTTGCGGATTGGGAGAGCTCGGATATAATCCCTCGATCTCCTTGAAGTGATCGCATAGAATTCGTCCAAGGTTGGCGTGCCTTCGTAAAGATGTTCATCATACTGCTATACGATAAGTGTGTAAAACACCACATACCAATGACGTCAAGGATCAGATTCAGTTGATGGTTGTAGTCGCGACCGGGAAACAAGGGTCTACCCATCAACATTTCGGCAAGAATGCATCCCACAGCCCACATATCAATGGCCTTCACAACCACGCGATGAAGTATGCGACCATCAGGGCATTACAGGAGACTGACCTTCGTGTACATCTTGAAAGAAAGCATAATCTCAGGTGCACGATACCATCGCGTCGCTACATATTCAGTCATCAGCCCAGCTTCCTTGGTGCCCGGGGTTGTTGCTTTAACACTCCTCGCCAGGCCAAAGTCGCAGACTTTAAGGTCACAATTAGCATTGAGCAACAGGTTCGCCGGCTTCAAATCTCGATGGACAATGTCGGCGCTATGTATAGACTTGAGGGCACGGAGGATCTGGTAAATAAAGTACTGAACGGGAGAGTAGCAACCATTAGATCGAGCATATTTTTCAGGTGCTGCCTGAATTCACCTGACAATGGTCGTCAGTAAGATTCTGCGTCCTTATGACACGGTGCAGGTCGGTCTGCATAAGTTCCTGTATGACTGTCTGGGATTGAAGTGAACGTAGTAGATGAAGTGAGTGAACTCACAGTACACTTCCTTGAATTCGTCGAGTGACGGTGGCTTCGTTATATCCAATATGGAGATGATCTGTGATTATCATTCGAATGACAGCTCCCCTTGACAAACGAACCACCGACAAACATTTTCATTGACACAGGTCTCTGAAAAGAATTTAAGGAGCTTCAACTCTCGCAATGTTCGAAGGCAGAACAACGTGTGGTCGAAAGGCAGGATCTTTTTGATGGCCACCTGGTGGCCAGTGGGTTTATGTGATGCAGCCACTACAGTTCCATATGCTCCTTCACCCAGACGGTGCAGAATCTCGTAGTCCGGACCTTATAACCTGCATTGGCTTATCGCGTCATCTGCTTTGCATGGCTTCCACTCACCAACTTCAAAATGAGGAAGAGGTTTTGCCACCTTGGCCTTTGGTGTGGGGGCTGCGACCATTTTGAATTACCGGAAGGTGAGCCACTCAGATCCCTTTTGAAAGTCGCCTTGAAAGAGATGTGGGTGGGAGCTGTTATATAAAGCTAACGCTGGGTCGGTTACTTGCTATGTAGGTGGTCTGCAGTTTGATGGGGAAGACACAGGTCGAACAATACTGGTTACGGGCAGTGCATCTGTCTATCTCAGACTGCTGAGTACTTGAAGCGGTCTGGGTAAAAAGGTGAAATGCAGCAAGGTCGATGATCATCAAATATCACAGGTGGTCACAGGCGACATGGGCCATCAAAGTTTGATTCACATAGCTTCCCAAAGGCTGTTTCAAGACCAAGACCGTTCAGGACCCCGGCTCCCGGTTGCTCTCAATATGATGTGATTGAGCCTACGTCTGTCAGTCAAATTCAAATAGCAGGTCCAAGGACTACACGCATAAGTGACTTGACCCACCCGCGTGAGTGCTTGAGTGCTTCCAGGCACTTGAACCTGCACATCGCTTTAAGGTCGCGTGCCAGACTGCATTGACAATGGTAGCCATTTGGTTGGCTATATGTTTAATTCAGCCGCTTTGGCTTGACGCCCAGTGACCTCCCCTGACGTTTCTTCTTGCTGGCACCGATATTGGTTTTACCTGGGCGCGCTATGAGGATAACTCGTTCGTAAGGTGGCATACACGTGTACTACGAGAGAGCAGTGTGGCCCGGCGAACTACCACCATCAATGTGGCGTCTCAAGTCCGCTTCTCAGCTGATATCAACGAATATTAAACACACACTCACTTGTAGTCATTGTATTCTAGTCTTGACGGAGATGCGGCTGACATCCTCGTCAGTCGCGGTGAAGACTCCGAATATTCAACCCATTGTAATAATAATATGCCCATTGTAACTTCATTCGAGTTGCAGATGATAATTGTCATATACGTCGACATCAAAGTGATCGATCCAATGTAACGAACAAACATTTTCTTGAGCGCAGGCCCAGTGGGGAATTGCGCATGGTCACTGTAGGAAGAGCTGATGAAGAAAGGATCGTCGCAGACGGTCCCCTTGATTATATGTATATTCTATATGCTACACTCCCTTCGACACATCATTTCGCCCAGTTCAATAGTCGATCGAAGGGCTTCGTGGCTGCTTTTGATGTTCGGTCTTTTCCCGCCAAGTTGACGGAATAATCCAGTGTAGAATGGTTCTGACAATACTGTTCCTTCCTGAATTTTTGCTGTGTGTGCGTGCCTTTAATGTACCAAGCCCTGAGCTCAATTGCGTGCAAACTATCGGTGACAAGATAATACAAAGAAAAAATAACGTATGAAAGCACAGGTGACTCAAACTACTCGTCTGCAGTCGCCGCCATTGACTCCCTAGCTTTTTTCTCCTTCTTGAGCCGCTTTCTCTCCCGTCGAGCCTCCTCATCCTCATCTTGTGCTTCGTGCTTTTCCTTTTCTTTTTTCTCCTTCTTCCGCTTCTTCCGCTCTGCCTTATCAGCGTCATCTGTTACTTCAGGCACTTCCGCCATCGATAAATCTGCAACGGATTCGGCTGCCTCCGACTTCCGTTTACGTTTTTTCTCTTTCTCCTCTTTCTTCGGGACAGCCGCCTCAATAATAGGCTGTATGGTCACCTCTACAGCCGGGACAGGAGCAGGGGTAATCGTAGAAGGACCAGGTTGCTAAAGAAAAGAAGAATGTTAATATGCGAGCTGTGTATTTTGACAGGAATATCGCTTACTTCTCGGTTGTAGTCCACATAGTCCCTGTTCCATTCCGCAGGCGTTACACCGTCAATCTTCTCACCATGCTTGCCAAGCTTCCCCTCTTTGACCATTTTCTTTTTTTGTAGGGCCATGGGCCCAAGTCCCCAGCGGCGTGGGTAGGTGTCACGTTCCATGATGCATCTTTTAACCTTTGCGACAACTCCATGGTCACAAGTAGCAAGCTCAACCGTGGACATCTGGGCAATAGCTAGAGCAATAGCTTCACCTGGCCGAAGACGTTAGAGGAAGGTACGGTTAGGTGACCAAAATCCCAAACCTTTCGTAGTCATCAGGACCACTTCCTCGTTGACCGTAATGTCAGCTTCGTAGCGCAAGAGCCCAGGAATCATGAGCTTCGCGCCGTAGCAGACTGCATTGACTGCACTGTCTTTCACAACGATGCGCTTATAACCCACGAGTAAACTCTCCAGAGGCCGGATAACGCGGCGCAAGTACGACTCTGCACAGAATATTAGAATATCCACTGATAAAGCATGCAGGAACTTGCCATCTCGTGTGTTATCATACGTCCACTGGGCATCTAGAACATCATGCATGGTCACGATGTCATCATTCTCTGACATAGCACCACTCCTTACTCTCCTCAACTCTTGCATGTGTCCACCAACACCTAGTACAAGTCCAAGGTGGACGCAAAGCGTCCGAATATATGTACCGGCCTCACAAGACACCCAAAACACCGCGAGACTACGCTTCTCATCGAATTCCAACAACTTCGACTCGTAGATGGTCCGAATACGCAACTGTCGTTTCACAGCAGAGATAAGTGGTGGCCTCTGGAAGAGCGCACCGCTAAGTGTTTGTAATGCCCGAGGAAGAGCAGTGGGATCCGGTAGGGTGGAGTGCAAGCGAAGGACGCATACATACTCTTTCCCTGAAGATCATGATGAAGAAAGTTTTCGGCTGAGCAACTACGCGTACTAACCTGCGCCTTGCTGGGACTTGACCAATCGCGTAGCACGGTCGATACAGACAATCAAGCAGCCTGTGACCTTAGGGTCGAGAGTACCGCTATGTCCAGTTTTCTCGACACGTAAAATGCGCCTCAACCAGGCTACGACCTCATGTGATGAAGGGTTAGAAGGTTTGTCGAGGTTGATCACACCTGACCTTCAAAGATCTCAGTATTAAGCTGAGAACGCATTTAAAATACTCACTTGATGTATGAGATAAGGTCTCTTTTCAATGGACTGCTCCCAGAGGGTATGGGTGTGAAATGACTGGAGCGAACGAGAAGTTTGTCATAGTTTTTGAGGAGGAGAGGCCATTGCGATGTGTCGAGTTTGGGCTGTGCGCTCTCAGATTTTATAGCAAAGTCGCCCCGCAGCTGAGCAGATGCGACCTGATCGCGAGTGAGTGACGAAGACATCGCTCCAGTGTTTCAATGGCGGTCGAAGACAGTGCCGACCCCCTGCTTGGATAATTTCTTTCGTTCACAATATCACACGTGAGAAGGCATTCCCAAATATGGAATATCGGCATTCTCCAGGAGCAGGGTTTGGAACTGTACAGTACATAATTTCACTTGTAAACCCAATCTTCTCGCATATTGCAAGGACCGAATCTCAAGACTTCAAGGCCTCAATATATTTTCAAGATGGTCAGTTCCGGCGTCGCTTTGCTGAGTTACCTTCTCAGTAGGCTGACGTGTTGCGGACTTCCTTTGCTCTTTGAATAGCCGAAAGCTACTGGTGGAAAAGCCCCTGCCGTCAAGCACAAATTTGTGATCGACTACTCTCGCCCAGCAGGCGACGGTGTGTTCGATGGGGCCGACTTCGAAAAGTTCTTGCACGACCGTATCAAGGTCGATGGCAAGGCTGGTCAGCTCGGTGAAAATGTCAAGATCGTTCGGGATGGTATGGTACACTATCTGTCAATACTGCAGTATTCTTACTGGTTTCAAAAGGCAACAACAAACTCACTGTTACCTCGAATGTCCCTTTCTCAAAACGCTACCTCAAGTACTTAACCAAGAAGTTCTTGAAGAAAAACACCCTGCGTGATTGGATCCGGGTTGTCGCATCATCAAAGGATATGTACGAACTCCGTTTCTACAACATTGCGTAAGTGATTCCCGCGGCTCGGAACCCTCAGCTCACATAAATTGCAGTCGCGAGGGCGAGGACGAGGACGAGGAGTAATCTCAACACTCCACTTATTATGTCGTTGTTCATGTATCATGACCGTGTTATTGCATCTGAATTTTACGGCGCAGTACGCTCATGCTCATCTGGTTTCGTGTGCAGGAAATGCATGTGCATTTATCTCAAGACCGGTACTGTATCATATATTATTCTACACTGGGCTACATTATGGCATTTTAATCATCAGCTTCGTGTGGTCATCCCCCGTTTCAAGTTTGATCTTTCCCAATGCTGCGATAGCAAGATCGTACCATAGAACTTGAGAATCCGTTAACGGTTTGCCCCGGAGCTGCTGCGCAAGGATCGTGGTCAGGTGTTGGCGAAGAATCTTGAGTGCAACATTCGCCTTGGGGGTAAGCTGATACCTGATTTTTCGATCAACGGACAATATGTTGGAGGCAAGCTAGGTATAATACTACGGCGTTAATTTCGGGAGTTCGTGTGGGACATTGTCACTGACCTTGAATTCACTCTCCCCACATAGAAGAACAATAGCGAGATCATCGATGGGTCCGGTCTCCCAAGCATACATCTTCTTGGAGTGCCTGTAAGTTGATGTCAGAAATTTTCGCCACTGTGGTAATGAGCCATTACATGAGGGTGAAGTAGACGAGATGGTTGGCACCAAAGTCAGTGGGCTTTCTGCCAAAATTGACGGAAGTAGGGTGAAACGAAGCTGGTTGATTGTTCGATATCGTACGCATTTGCCCAGAGGTAGAGTCGATCGCGAGTACTTTAGGATAAAGTCCAGCAGTGAGGGCCGAATTCACGAGAGCAATATTAGATCCGTTGATATCCAGTGACGGTGGTACGTTCACGAAGCGCGTGCGATTGCGACCAAATCGAGCACTAGATAAGAGATCAGTGATGGGGAGGCGTTATACATACACCCACATACCGATTGAGTTCTCGAACAAAGCTTCCGTCTACGGTGATAAACGAAGAGTCAACTAAGAAACTGCAGTGGACTTTTCAGCTACAGCGTCATCATGTGTATCAAAACCATCATACCCTAGGAATTGTTGGCGTAGCTCCTCGATTTGTTGAAGATTCTGATGGCTGAGGAAATTGACGCGACAAAATTTGCGAACAAAACTAGGATTCTCAGATGCCCTACGCCAGCTCGAAAAAGCGTTGTGGATCGTCAAGAAGTCCGAATTATCTAGATAATTGGATGTAAGCTCCTTGTCTTATTACATGTAGCGCAAAACTAACCAATGCGGAACGAAATCTTTGCCCGGTCTGCCTCTTGCTCCATACCCATTGGTACTATGAATGGGGACTTGGAGCTTAAAGCAGCAGCGATTGTAAGTGCGGGGTCGAGACATCGGAACGATGCCGCAGTGAGCAAGAATTTTCCAAGATGCACGTCTGTAGGCAAGGTGCTCAGCAGCCTACCCATCGGAGTGATGTCCTCTGACTGTGTGAGAGCGCGGACCTAAACAGTAAATGAGCAAGGAAAAACATGAGGATATGATGACGATCAACCTCAACTAATGCCGATATAGCTCTTTGCACATTGATAGGCGCAGGGGGGTCAAGCGCACGGGATAGCACGTCCTCGATGGAGTTGCCAATTTTCACCTTCATAATTTTGATGCGCAGGGCGAGGTCCGATAGGCTGAGACGCATCATCTCAGGTAGAGGATGATCAGCTAACTACGTTAATGTTTAGCGAAAGAGACAGAGACAGCTCAGGAATCCTAAGACCAACCAGTGTATCATGACGAATCTTGGTGAACAAGTGAAAACATAGTCCGTTCTGCACCCTTCCTGCGCGACCCCTACGCTGAGCAGCATTACTTTTGGCGACAAAAGTTTCCACCAGCCGACTGAGCTGGCGCTTTTCGTCAAACCTAAGAGCAGTCAGTGATTATTGCTTTCCAGGGAGAGACATAATACGAACCTCATTTCGCGATGTTTTCCCGTGTCTATGACGCAGGTAATATCGGGAATAGTGATGCCAGTCTCAGCGATATTGGTCGCTGCGAGGGTGTAATATGCTTGAGTTCGAGAAACGAACGCAAACCAAATGAATATACAAACCTATAACGATCTTGCGAACTCCCGGCGGGGGGATATCAAAGACTGCGCTTTGATTCTCGTTCGAAAGGGTAGAGTGCAAAGGGTATACCTTGAAGCTGTGTTCATCCCCAAAAGCAGGGTGTTCGGCAATGAAATCGTTCATACGTCGAATTTCCCCTAGACCAGGCACGAAAATTAGAATAGCCGCCGAAAAATAATGGCACTCTTTATCCTCAAAGCAGAGGCGTTCCAGTAGACGAAGGATTAACTCGTAAGGAATCGCGCGCTGGTCAAGAAGGTTGATAGTATTAATCGTTTGGTGGGAGTAACGCTTTTCCAGCCTCATAGGCTGGCTTGCGGTCTCCTGTCCGCCATCAACAAGTGTCTCGTCGTCATCATTGCCGTAAACGGTGTCTCCATCCCATTCAACCCTGTTTTTGTTCTTATGAGTTTTATCACGCACTGCATAAATCCGAATAAGTGAGGGTACTGCTAAAAATGCGGGATGCCGACGTACGATGAACCGCATATGGTGAATTTTCCTGGATGGACCAGCCTGAGAACTCTATGGCATCCTCTAAGAAGCGGACGTCCACAGGAAAGGTCCGACCTGGGACGTGCAATGTGGGACATCCACCGAAGTAATTGGACAGTTTGTCCGCATCCACCGTGGCCGACATAAGAATGATTCTGCAATACACTTGGTAAAGTGAGCTGCATAGGCAACGTCCACGAATACACTAACTTGAGATCCGACCTCTGAGAAAGAAGAGATTTCAAGACAATGAGAAGAAAATCAGACTCGATGCTACGTTCATGAACCTGAATAACTGGACATGTAAGGGAGCTCGAGTTTCAGAGATGACAGCACAAACCTCGTCGATGATGATGTGCTGCAGACGAATTAGCTGCATCTTTACCCTGGTTTACGTTTTGCTCACTGTAATCTCATCAAAGGCGGTGCCTTGACCATTGGGGCCGGTACCTCCCTCCAGCATACGAAGTGCAATACCATTCGTGACATAGGCCAGGCGGGTATACCTCGTGGTGTTGCTTTCCAACCGAATCGAATATCCAACAAGTGAGCTTGAAGTGCCAACGGCACCAGCAGAGTCGCCTAGCTCGCGAGAAACTCGTTGAGCTAGAGACACTGCTGATATTCGACGTGGCTCTGTGCAATAGATCTTGCAAGGGATCCCATGCGCAAGTTGATCCTCCAATATGAATGCAGGAACTTGTGTTGATTTGCCACTGAAAACCAGAAGATAAGTGAGATGCTTTTCAAGACGTAATGTTGTCTTACCAGCCAGTCTCACCGCTGAGCACGAGAATCTGCGAATGATCAAGGATGGATAGGATTTCATCTCTATATTTTGCAATAGGAAGCTGATTGCGGTGATACTGCAGAAAAGTTTTTAACAGTGCAGGTAAAATCTCACTTCACTTACAAGCATTTCTTGATATGCAGGTCGCATTTGTCGTGCCCTGAAATCGGCAATGATATGATCCGAGTCGATGGTATTGCGAGGCGGAAACCGAACTGGTGTCGAGTCTTTGACTTCGATGTTTACTCTTGTACCCTTCTCAGTCAGCTGGTAACAAAGATTAGTGGGAAGAAAGGCTATCTCGAGGAATGTTTACCGCTGGACGGGCATCAATCTTTTGCTCAACGATGCTTCTCATATTCGCCCAAACTTGCCGGTTGGTCAGATCTTCCCGCAACTTTCTGTCCGTTTCAAGCTCGTCCCATAAATCCCTAAAGACAGGTGGGAGTAACCGAAACGATGTGTGATTCGCCAAAGCACCGGAAGACCCTGCTGCGAAGCCATCAGTGGCAGGGAATGTAAGGGCATGCAGTGCGAGCGTCGCAACATAATACTCGGCCTGGGCTTCAGTATGACAGGCAACGTCGCGCATGACCCACTCATCCGTCTGTTTTCCCTCCCAGTTTACCATAACGCTTGCGCGCTTCGCGCGACTCGACCCAGAAACAATACCATATGTGACCGCGGCGTACCGGTCAACCTTGAAGACAAGCTCAGCTAGAAGTGTCTTCGGTGTTTTACTCGACCAGTGCTTGGGTAAGACCATATCCCGCACGTGAATTGTTGTGCCCTGCTCGCCAGCAACTTCGGAAGGTAGAGTGTCCAAGATCTCAAGCATGCCACCGAGACCCTCCTCGTGCTGATCAAAGACATCGGAAATATCAGACGGAACAGATGCGCTTTGGGTTTCAAGTCTTGGATCAGGATCCGCTGACTTTTTCGGTTTCTTCTCTGGTGTCACTGGTAGCTTTGGATTGGACCCCCGTAATCTTGACTGGAGTAGAAGGGCGTCAGCCTTAGCACGCTCTGACCGATACTGCATTTCCGCATCTCTCTCGTCGAAGAAGTAGTGCGACTTCACAACCGTCAGCTTTTCCTGAAGACGCAGGACTAGTGCGGGGTCGTAGTTAGCTGCTGGCCTGCCTCTGGCTGTGAGGTCGGTTATCTGCATCTTTATACGAATATACTCCGCAACTAGGTTGTCCACATCAGGTGAACTGCCTCTCGATGGTGGGGGCCCCGTTGATTCGGCGGAAACAAGTGCGCGGGCTTTCAACGAGTCGTTATCTAAGGCTGGCAGTTGTCTCGCAGGCACAAACACTGGAGCATTCGCATCTAGTTTTGATGTAACCGTCGGTGCTGGAGAAGGTGGTAAGGGAGTGGATGCCAGTAAAGGACTTCTTGGCATTGGGGATTGGAGCTCTTTACGCTTCCTCCGGGATGTTCTCGAATCGTCAAGGTCATCACAGACTGTTGATGAAGCTGTTAGAATTACATTGGCAAAATCAACACCAGTAATTGCACCTTTCTCTTCAAGCTCTTCTTGTGAGCAGTGGATGAAAAGCTATAAGATGAATGAGCACGGATTTGGGGTGTGTGGGGGGTGAAATGTACCCATTCATATGCTTCATCCAAGTCCACACCCTGGATTGCCCTGAGGCATTCATCCACTCTGTCCTCCGAAAAGCCCAGCCTTCTCAGAACTCCATACGAGATTCCAAGTCGTGTTACTGCTTTCTCTTCCGGTTCGTCCAGCAGTTTTCTCTCGCCTATAAGGGATATTAAGAGGCTGAGTATACGATGACGCGAAACTGATGCCAACTCACAGTCAGGAACCTCAGAGTTTAATTTAAGGATGCGGTCTACTAGAACTGAGTCAACTTGCAATGAAGGTAATGTCTTGGAAAATCGTCGGTCGACCTCAAGGGCCTTGATAAATATGTAGGTCAACACGGTATCACAATAATACACATAATCAGTTACCTTGATGGTTCTAAGCGTCTCTTTCTCTGTCTTCTCCTGATACTTATCAACAAGGTTCTGCAGAGACTGTTCTTCCACGTTATCCGGGTCGAAAGAGTTGTCCTTAGGTGCATCGGATTGGACTTGAGCAACCAGACTGGATTGTGACGAGCCACTTCTTGGGGTGTCTTCAACTACAGGACTCGCCGTGTCGTCAGGCTTCTGTTCGTTTTCTACCACTTTCTTCGGGACTGATGTTGTCGCGAATCCGCGGGCAACTGGTTTAAGTTGGGATTTCTTCTTCTTAGCCATCTCCACGGATCCCAGCAGAAGCTGATCAGATTAATGTCGAATATGCGCCCCTTTGTCTCTCTCCCAAGGCTATATTTTCGCGTCGATTTTGATTATTGTCCTTTATAGAGACTAGAGACTTCAAACGATGGGTGCGGGTTACAGACTATCAGGTCCAGCGGTCAGGGATTATCAGCGGAGAGGAGGCGCGCGTACAACAATATTAATGGAATGGCTGTTGAAAGGAAAGTGCATGGGAGTCAATCGATGTAGATCTATCAAACCTGCTGTAGTATGCAAAAACACGTACATTGACTCGTCAAGTCAAGGTAAGATAAGTACATATCGATATTTCTCACGCCCATCAGCATTGGTTTCCAGTTTAAATATCACAGATTATAAGGACATGCAATAAGTAACTAAATGTCAGACCTACATGACATGTGGACTGGAATTAATCTACAGCAGTCGGTAATGTGCGTGAACAGAGCAAAGCAATGAGAAAAGCAACAGAAGAAAATCACTCAGCGTCCACAACAGGGGTCACATCCCCCGTCCCAGTATCTTGTCTCTTTTTATTCCCCTTTCCAGTTGTTTTTCGCGGACGTGCCGTAGCAGCAGCTTTACGTTTCTTCCCTTTGGCCGGCGTCGCCGCTCCCTCCTCTTCTTCCCCTCCCTCAGGGGCTGCAGTGGCACCAGCGTTGGTCATGGAGTGACCGAAGAAGTCATCGCCTTCTTCGTTCCAAAGGTCTCGCATAGTATCAGAGGGGCCATCTGCGGCTCCTACAGCTCGTTTTCCTGCTTTCTTCGAAGGGGCGCTTGAAGGATTTGAGCTATCGATATTTGCGAGCTGGTCATCATTGAGGAGAAGCTGAACGATTTCACTGGGTTTCGTGACGTCTGTGAAGTTCTTGTTGCCGACCACAATGTCTTGTACCTGAAGGAAAATCAGTGGAATGTTCCGCAATTGATGAACAATAATACTAACGTCTTTCTTCACACGAGCCAACTGAATGATTCGCTCGTCGATCGTCCCCTTCGTGATCAAGCGATAGACTGTCACCTGGCGCGTCTGACCAAGACGGTGAGCACGATCCATAGCCTGAGCATCATTCGACGGATTCCAGTCATGATCGTAGAAGATGACAGTATCTGCTGCCGTCAAGTTGATTCCGAGGCCACCTGCACGCGTACTAAGAATAAATATGAAGATGTCCGGGCTGGATAATATGAATCAGAGTCCAGAAAAATACAACCCGAGTTAAGCACTTACCGTGTTTGCCAATCCATCACCATATCTCGCCTATCTTCCAACTTAGATGAACCATCGAGACGTAAATACTTGTACTGGCGATAAATCAGATACTCCTCCATAAGATCCATCATACGAGTCATTTGGAAGTATATCAAGACACGATGGTCGCCCGCCTTGAGCTCCTGAAGGAGAGAGTCTAACCGAGCGAGTTTAGCGGAGTCATATATCAGTCGCTTTGCCTCCGGTATTTGCATGCTCGAAGATGGTAGTTGATCGGCAGGCGAACTTCCGACAAGTCCTGCCGGAGGCAAACCAGGAATTAGAGAATGGAATGCTTGATCAACTGTAGGCGAGTCTTGCAGGTGCTGAGGGAGACCGTAAATTGCCAGCGATTCCATTGGTGCCTCGAGTAACCGTGCTTGGTGCTCCATGAACGTCCGGTCCGCGCAGTAAAGAGAAATTGGAGGTGCTACAGCTGGCGGTATAAACCATTTCAAAGCTGGTCGTCCTAGATTAGACACCTGCCATGCTGTCACAGATATATCAAGAAAATGTGGCAATCCTTCCGCGGTGTCGATGCTCAAAGAAAGACGAGGAGTGATGCTGAACGGACGTGCACTCGCATGTGCTACAAAGTCTGCTTCCCTAAGAAAAAGTCAGTTGGGCATTGGACAAATAGTCATATGCAGCTTACGATGAGATTCCTTTGTCCTCTATGATCCTGTTCTCTTCCTCAAGTGCCCGGAGCCAATTGCACATGAAAGGAGATACCTTAAGGCTATGGACATCACTCGGAGTGGTGTTCAGAACTCGGAGAAATGCAAATGCAGGTGAACCTATAGCAGATGTTACGTCCAACAGGTCGACCTTTCAAGCATCGTCACATACCTTCGACCTCATCAAGCATTGAACGATATATATGCTCCGTAGACCAAATGTTGAAGAGCGTATTCGTGCAGTCCGATCGCATATGCAAACCAGGCTTCTCAGAAGGGACATCTATAAGCCCGCCATCTTGATAGAACAACTCTGGTATCTGATACTCGATAGGGTTGCGAGTGGAGTAAGGGAGGGCAATGAAATCGCCTTCACGGTTCAGAGGACCAGATTGACCAAAGCGAGAGAATGAAAATGGAGCTACCACATCTGCACGCTCAAAGAGCTCAGGATGGTTACAAACCTGCAGCAGCGGATGAAGTTAATCAGTGTCTTAGAAATGATAAGATACGAAGTTGATTCACCTTCCGGAACTGCATGACGAGATTCATTAGTGATCGTGCCGATTCAGCATCTCCTATGTTGGCGGCCTTCTCTAAAAGATCCACCACAGATACATTAGCCAATAGTGCACGGTATAGAGCACGTTGGCGGGATGACAGGTCGACGTAATGATCGATCTCAATCTATGTAAGATACTATGTGAGTACTCGCTCCTCAGTGGGTGAAACGTGACAAAAACCTTCTCGCTCAACTCGTTCTGCACATGTCGCTTAACTCGCCGCAGCATAAAAGGCTTCAAAATCATGTGCAACCGACGAAGTTGACGTTCGTTGAGCTTGCTGCCCTTGTTCTCCGCAGCATTCTCAATATCCTTGGAAAACCACTCATTGAACTCATCATGAGAGTCAAAAAGACTGGGCATGATGAAGTGGAGCAATGCCCAGAGCTCTGCGTTAAGGTCAGTGACTGCTAGAACTGCTGGCATATGTTACTCGCCTTGCATGGAGTTTTGAATTGGTGTTCCAGTCAAAAGTAAACGATTGCGACATTGGAATCCAAGCAATGTCTTCCACCGAACACTAGAGGCATTCTTGATGTTCTGAGCCTCGTCAAGGATCATATATTGCCATTTTACGCGTTGGAAGTACTGCTGGTCTTGAGTGACCTGAAACGAACATCAGGACAGCTAGCGAGACTGTTTGACTGCAACTGACCAACTGATAACTTGTAATTAGGACATGGAATGGTGCATCTTTGTCGTAGCTGATCTCCTTTTTGCTCCAGAACTTGCGCAAGGTAGTTCTATCTTTAACGTTCCCCCAGTAAGGCAGGGCCTTCAGCCCAGGCACGAAGCGAGTAATCTCTTGTTGCCAGTTGTGCAATGTCGAGGCTGGCGCGACAACCAAAAATGGACCCCATATATCGTGCACCTCGGCAAGGTAGGCGAGGAGAGATATTGACTGTACGGTCTAAAGTGCATGGGAGGTAAGGCAAGTACTGCCGCATGCCAATCAATCTCACCTTTCCGAGACCCATCTCATCAGCGAGGATGCCATTGATACCTTGTTCGTACAATGTAGCAAGCCAATTCAAACCTTTGAGTTGATATTCCTTCAGTTGCGCCATGAGCATTTTCGGTTGCTTGATAGTAAGTTCCCCTGTGAGTGATGTCGGATTCTGGAAGTTAAGCTCATCGGAGTCCACTGTTTATGGAACATTATTAGACTGTCTCAATATCCGGGAAGAACGTACAATCTACCAGAGGCGTAGACGAAGAGCCTGATCCTAATTCGTCATCGCCTCGGATGTGAGCCTGTGCTTTAGCAAGTCTCAAAGCCTCGTTTGTTTTCCTATCGAGTGCAGACTGAGTATCAAACTGTTGGGCTCTTTGTCTGGCAAGAGCAATAGCCTCTTGAGCGTTATATCGTGCATGCCGGTGAAGGTTAGTTTGGTCCTCTGCATCTGGCTCAGCCTCCGAATCGATAAGCAGTATAAGGACACCAACCATCATCGAAGTCAATATCTCGTAGTATCGATGAATCAGCATCTTCGAGAGTAGCACCAACTGGCGTTGAAGATTCAGGAGTATCTCCTTGCACTTCAGAAGCTGAGATCTAGATGTCAGCGAGTTGTTAAGGAACTCAACATTGGGACTCACTCTTGAGCTTGTTGCCGACGAAATGGCTGTACAACTCGGTCTGACTGATTAAGAATTCGAGCTTGCGTGCCTGACGCGCCGCCTCCCGTTTCTCTTCCTCGATCTTCGCCCTGTCAACGGCCTCCTTCTGCTCACGTTTTCGGACATCTCTCTCTTCCCGCTCGTTCTTCTTCCAAAACACCAGCATCTCACGCATCAAACGTTTGCCCTTTGCTTGAATATCTTTCTGAGCTTTCGCAGTCCTCGTGAATGGCCGACGTGCTTGCATGGATGAGAGCGTAGCCAACCGCTTGAGCTGGCTTTGACGTGCATGGTGCCCCATTGCAGCGTACTTATACACCTGTACAATAAGATTAGAACCTAGGGCATCGCGTAATGGATCAGTATCAACCCATACCTTGGCAACATCTCTCCGAGCAATGTTTGTCCAAACTTTCTTCTGAGCCTCTTCCAAACTCTTCAAGCGCTTAGCCATAGCATTTTCATCAACCTTTTTGGCGCGCCTTAGAGGAGGAACAACCTCGTCCAATTCATATACAACAGAAGTTGCAGTGAGCGCAGGCGATACAGGCCGAGACGCCGAAGGTGTGACGTCTCCAGCAACAGATCCTGCAGCTGAGCCCATACCAAGACCCTCCAGAGTATCCGGTGGCAAGAGCTTCCTTGCACCAGCCCTCTTGCGACCTTTAGGTGTTGCACTTGGTACAACACTGTCTAAGCTCTGTTCCCGTAACTGGCTCTGTTTTCCCTTCCCTTTCGCCTTCGACGACGCAAATTTCGAAGGGCTGAGCCCGCCCACAGAACGCTCGAACTCGTCGGCGATTGAAGCAGAGTCCTTGTCAACCTTCCTCTTCTTTGCAGCAGGTTTGCTTCTGGATGAGGCAGGAACCTCCAAGTCACTGCTCTCATCCGAAACTGCACCGTCTGCAACACGCTTGAGTAAATCCTTGCGCTTCTGATTGCGACCAAGATAAGAATCTTCAACCATCTGAGCTGCGTCCTCTGCACGAAAAGGTTCATAGTCATTCGAAGCTGAATAATCATACGCATCGAGAGGTGGGGATGCATGGAGAGTAGACAGAAGCTCCTCCTCAACAGAAGGTGGCATTGGCGGGGGAGTTGGTGGTGGAAGGGGCATCCGTGCAATGCGCGACACATAGTGATGTGACAGAGTTAGCGCGGTGTTAGAGTTGCGTTCCTATGAAAAGGTGAACAAGCGCTAGGGGATCGCGGACGCAAACTAACCAGGACACTAGCATCAAACCATGATTCTACTTTCCGCTGACGCAGATGCGTCTCTATAATATAGTCGCTGAGGTCAGCGACCCAGACGTCTTCGCAGTCCGAGAGGTCGGAAGATGCCAGATGTCGTTCTTCTTCAGTCTGATGATACTCCTGTGCGGTTGGTGCAGGATCTGCTCCCTCCATGAGAGGCGACTCGGGCCGATGCGCCTTAGTACGAGGTGGGTTTCGACGAGGTGGCTAGGGGATAAGAATAGAGATGTGAGTAACGTTGAATTGAACTTTATGTGGTGACACTTACGCGCTTTGCTATCGGAGGTTGGTAATCGGGATCGTCGTCTGGAAGCGCAGCTTTCCTTCGTTTTCGCGGGGCGGGTCCATTTTCGCCTTCCTTGTAGTAAGCGCCCACAGAGGGTGGTCGCGGTTCTGGAGGTGGTGGATGGTGCTGCTCATCCCGTTCACGCTGAGCATAATAGTTACCTCCTGAACCTAGAGGAAAGATCTCCCCTTGGACATAGTCACCCGAATATGGATCCCATCCTCCGGCTCCCAGATAAGATGTCGCCTGGTAAGAATACCCCCGAGGAAGGGGTGGCTGTTCTCCGAGAGGACTTGGACTCCGACGAAGGGGTTGGAGGTGAGGAGAAGATATGGCAGTGGTATGGGAGTGGGGGGACACGTCTGCTAATGATGGATCGATGCCAGCTCCACGCGAGGAGGTGGATTTTCTAGCCGGGGGTGGTTCGTCATTGAGAATTCGGCTGAGCGACATAGGGAACCAATATGGTGGCAAAAAAAAACAGAGGAAGAAACGAGAAGAGAGAAGTTAGCTTATGTTATTTGTAAAGTCGGGTCGCCTCGTGGGACCTTGAGAGGCGAAGAGGCACTGCGTCAGTGAGCTCAGTGTCTAGAATTGTTGAACAAGGTAGAAGTGAAGTGGTAGTGGATGGTATCGGTGATGAGATAGACGATGATTGCTCTGGTGCAAAAGTGTGAGCTCGCTGTGGAAGACGAGGAGATGGTTGCTGTGCTGATTGCGAGGAGAGACAAGGGAGTGCGGTGACGGGAAGTGCACTAATTTGACGTGGTATATTTCGTTTGTGGTTGGATTTAGCATACTTGCCTTTTCCGTATTCGCTGTTCCTTCCTTTGCTGTTCTTGGCGGACGAGCCTTCTTCTGTAAACCCCCCCGAAACCACCACCCCACTATCGAACATAAATTTACTGGTTTCCCTACTATCTGTTGGCATCAATTTTGTCCCTGATTCATTCTGCTTCGCCGCAGCCGCGATTGACTCGGACGCAGATTACGCTTCACTCAAACAAGACATCGCCTTTTAAACAGGTTCATAACTCTACGCAGTAACATGATAAATGCCGACTATGCGTCATCTGGGTATAGCATCAGCTCCGGTCGCACTTTCTGGTCAAACTCCTCGGGTGACAAGAATCCTAGAGCCACCGTTGCCTCCTTCAGCGTCGTTCCTTCCTTGTGTGCTTTCTTTGCGCACTTGGCCACGTCTACAGTGTGTAATCAACTTCGAACATTCTTGCACGGTTTTATAATTAGCACGCACTATCATAGCCGAGGTGGCTGTTCAGGATCGTTGCCAGCATCAAACTCTCGTTCAGAAGGTGGTTGATGCGTTTCTCATTGGCCTGGATGCCAACCACGCAATTCTTTGTAAATGACCGCGAGGCTAATGAGTCAAGATAAGCGAGGCAGCGTGGGTCATTGAGTTATGGAGGCTCGCCATCAGAAAGAAGACGGATGCTCTGCAGCACGTTCATAATTATGACGGGTTTGAAGACGTTGAGCTAATAATAGATTATTGAATAGTTAAGGTGATGCATGAAATATGAATACCTCAAAATGTCCACTGGCACCGGCAACGCTAACAGCGGTTTGGTTACCCATCACTTGAGCGGCGACCATAGTGACAGCCTCGCACTGTGTCGGATTGACCTTGCCAGGCATGATACTACTGCCCGGCTCATTCTCGGGAAGACTGAGTTCACCGAAGCCGCAACGGGGACCAGAGCCAAGGAATCGAATGTCATTAGCGATCTTCATTAGGGAGCAAGCGATGACATTCAAAGCACCATGAGCCTCAACAAGGGCATCGTGACAGGCTAGAGCTTCAAACTGTGGATCTGTGTCAGTAGATGATGCATAATCTGTGAAATGTCTTACCTTGTTAGGTGCGGTCTGGAACTTCAAGCCAGTGATCTTAGAGATCTCGGCTGCAATTTTCACGTCGAAGCCCTTCTTGGTGTTCAGACCCTGCACAGCACATGAGCATTTGTCCTCGCTAGATGTTGAATGGCTTACCGTGCCCACAGCAGTTCCACCCTGAGCAAGAAGGCTTAAACGGGGAAGGACGTCCTTGACACGAGCGATGCCAAAATCAATTTGCTGGACATATCCGCTGAACTCTTGACCAAGCGTCAGGGGAGTGGCATCCTAATCGGATAAGACATCATTCACAATGAAGGCTGACCCTTCCATACCTGCAAGTGCGTCCGTCCAATTTTAATGATGCCGCTGAAATTCTCCGCCTTTTGGTTGAGTGCATCCCTGAGTTCCGTCAGTGCAGGAATGAGCGATTGGTTGATTTCAGTCACAGCGGCAACATGCATAGCCGTTGGGAAGCTGCAGTCACCAGTAAATTCATGCAATCGCTTAATCCGCCCAGTAACTTACGTGTCATTACTACTCTGGCTCATGTTAACGTGATCATTTGGGTGGACTGGTTTCTTTGAGCCAAGTTCACCGCCCAGAAGCTCTATCGCACGGTTCGAAATCACCTATTTACCACACTCGATTAGTCCAGTGAGTAATCAAGGCTTGCTATGCATACCTCATTTACGTTCATGTTGCTTTGTGTCCCGCTTCCAGTCTGGAAGACAACCAGGGGAAAGTGGTCAATAAGCTTCCCAGAGATGACCTAGAGTAAAGCTCAGCACAAGCACATCCGAAGAATAGGATGCCATTTTCTCACATCGTCGGCAGCCTTCTGAATGGCTTCGCCAACCTTAGGGTCCATGCCGTAGCTGACGTTAACGATGGATGCGGCCTTCTTCAGCACGCCGAAGGCCTTAATCAGGGGAGGCGGTAGTCGCTGTGAGGGGCCACCGATGTCGAAGTTCTGTAGTGACCTGTGGAAAAGGCTCAGTAACATACGCATTTCAGATGTGATACATACCGCTGTGTCTGTGCACCCCAATAGCGATCGGCAGGGACCTGGAGCTCACCAAATGTGTCACGCTCAGTGCGGAATGACTGATTTGACTAACATCAGTATCACTTCACTCCGCCCCAGCTAAACGAACTGGCTGACCATGATGCTACTAGACGTCGAGAACAGTCTGTGACGAGGATTCCCATGGAGGAGCTGCAAAGTACCGGGATATGGTGGGATGTCACGTGAGAACTAAAAACATACTCACCCGGCGGGGAAGCTGGATAGCTATGGTCATGACTAGCAGCCACTAGCAGTGTTTTTAAGCAACAATGACGGTGCTCAGCGGGTGGAAGACTCGGGAGAGATGACACTAAGGAATTTTTGCCGACACGCTCGTGAGACACGCAAGTATGAGCAAGACGATCCCCATCAATGTAAATGTTACGCGCGGCGTTTGCCGTCCGAAATCACCCGTTCATAACCCGCGCGTTCACCGATACTTGACAAGCACTGTCAGGTCAGTAGTGTCACGGGACGGGTTACGGGAGACGACTATATCGCGTGCAGAGGTTGAGTTTCTGTCTCATCTTCCAATTATTTCTTTGCCTTGGCCAATTGCTCTAAATCCGAATAACGACATCTATAGCACTCAATCATCGCCTTTGTGTACATCCTCATCTATAATGTGATCTTTACTCGTTCTCAGACATTCGAGTTGTAGTAATGGTTCCTGTCAGCTTGCTCTTGTGAAGTCAAAGGCCTTCGCGTCGACAGAGTCGCCGACTCCGGAGATTGTACGAATACAGCAATACCACGTGATAATCGAAGGGTAAATACGAGTCTCACATAAAGGTCTTCCAGGAGCAACGTTACACATTCAGCCTCTCCGGATTGCTGGAGTCTCTCATTTGTACTTCTCAGACATGGCCACAGTTGCATCCCAGGTCGTTCTCCACCCATATGTTTCTCAGTCACTGAAATGTGGATCTTCTAACGTTGGTCGGGATAAGGTATGAGCTCATGGTGTTGGCGGAACGGAGTGCTTATCGGAACGCTTTATTCACTAGCTCTACCGCACGGTCCAGTACTTCTCTCGGTTTGTTGCCTGGTATCTCCTTTCCCGAGGCAACAAGGCCGGAGCTGCGCGATGGACAGCTCTCAAGAGTCACCTCGCACTTGGCCGGAAACGTAGGGCTTGTCCATCATTGTCGTGTGATCAAGAGCTGATAGTTATGAAGTCATGCGGCTTGGAAAACCCGTCGAGCACCTTCAAGCTGCTTTGCGTGCAGCTCAATCTACGAGTGAAATTGGCGAACAAGTGGCCACCATAGCTAGGCAGCTGGCTTACTTCGGATACCTTACCTATGATGCGGTTGTATGGGTAAGTCAAGAGTGAACACCGAATGATTTTACAAATGCCTCAAATTACTTGACAGGCTAACGCCGTGAAATTCATTGCCCTGAAGCCCAGCACTGCGGAGAGAGTCCTAAAGACGTCCAACAGGTACTGGTTGGCTGGAATCTTATTTAGCATCACACATGGACTGCTGAAGGTGAGACATGCCACTCAATTGGGAGGGCGACTTCCAATCTCGTTTTGTCAGACTGGACGACTCGCTCGCGAGGCGAAGAAGCTGCGTAACTCCGAAACTTGGGGAGAAAAAGACCTCAGCGATGAAGCCCAGAGAGAAGTCAAGCAACTCGCGCTTGCAAAGTATGTGGAACCCATTGGTACACCATAAATATCCTTAACATCACCACAGCCTGCGCGCGGATACACGCTACCAGTTCATTATCGACCTTTGCGATATCTGGATACCCGCTTCCAACTTAGGTCTTGTCAACGTCAACGATGGCTTTGTTGGCCTTGCTGGGTGAGTTTCGCAGTGATCTCTGTTATTGTAGACTGACAGATTATTTTCTTCAGTCTCATTTCCTCTCTCATGGGTCTTCGTGCTCAATGGATTGCCATCAATGGAAAGAAAAACAGAAATTAATGTATTCTTCTGCCAGTATTCAGTATTGGCACACTTTTACTTCTTGTTTATCTATGGTGCTTAGCTGTGATTGTACCGAGCATTCAACAGACTGGCATGAAACCAGCCTGTATGATATCTAATTTACCTCGGCCCCTGCGTCTTCCGAATCAAATATATATTATCGCATGATCGTCAGGATAGAGGTGCTTGGGACGTTTTCTGTTGATCTCTCAATCGAAGATATTCCTTTCGGACATCCTCCATGGCTGCTTGGCTTGTGCTGAAAACGTCTTTGGTGTGCTGAAAAGGAAGAGCGCAGTGAATAAGGCTCACTATTGTAGCATACACTCCTGTAAAGCCTTGTACTTGTCCCTACAAGCCCACGCAACAGACAGCGTGCGTCCAGTTGCACAGTCCGCGAATTCTAACAGACATTAGTGTTCTTACTGCTTCATAAGTAGAACACGCAGACATACCCTTGACAATTGAATCACATTCCGTCAGAGCGCGCGCTTTAGTAGTTTTAAGGAGTGTATCCTCTTCCCTTCGAGAAAGGGCGTTCATGTAGAAAGTCCGAGACAACTGAGCCAGGAATACAACTTCGTCAACCCGAACGTAGTGTTCGGGGTCTGGAGGCACGTGAGATCGCTTGTGGATCTTCCTGCACAGTGCTTCCGAACTTCGTTCTCTCATGTCGGCCCATTCGCTCCTCGCAAACTCATTTTTCCGTCCTCGTCCCCGTCTGAGCTGTCGAGTGTCATCTCAAATTCGGCACCTGGCAACGCCGTCAACATCAACGGTGAAGCCAAAGTCAAGCTTCAGTGAAACAATTGTCTCGGGACCATCATTAGATGACTTCATCTCTGGAGAACCAATTGAACATGTAGTGCTTGGAAATACCAAGGGGTGCGCATGAATTGTCATATTGCTCTGTGAATATGCATATGTATCCTCTCAGACCACGGCTACCAGGCTTCCTGAAGACCAAGATACCGTCTGGTGCATCTTTCAACAAGATTAAGAAGGACTTGAGGGGGCTTAATCTTCACACTGTATGTGAGGAGGCACGGTGCCCCAATATTGGTGACTGTTGGGGTGGAAAGGAGGGCGCGACTACGGAGGAGGGCAAGAGAGCAGCAACTGCTACGATCATGGTATGTTAATATGTTGGAATTCATATTCATGGACTGTGTTCACTCCTTTCAGTTGATGGGGGACACATGCACTCGTGGCTGTAGATTCTGCTCAGTCAAAACTTCCCGCGCCCCACCTCCGTTGGATCCTCACGAGCCTGAGAACACAGCAGAGGCCATTAGTCGGTGGGGGCTCGGATACATAGTACTGACCAGTGTGGACAGAGACGGTGCGTTGACCATGAGTGTAACCAGATTGCAGAGTGATAATTCCTCGTGTAGACCTTGTAGATGGTGGTGCACGTCACTTTGCAGAGACGATAGTGAAGATCAAACAGAAGTACGATACACATTCGCGTGACGTATGTCGCTGACTGACGGGTCGACACAGGGCACCTCAAATTCTTGTGGAAGCATTAACAGGAGATTTCGCGGGCAACCTGGAAAATGTTTCTCTTGTGGCCAAGTCCGGCCTAGATGTTTACGCACATAATATCGAGACCGTGGAAGCCCTGACTCCCTTCGTGCGCGACCGCCGTGCTACATTCCGACAGAGTCTGAAGGTGCTTGAACATGCGAAGAAGGAAGGTGTCCGCATAACCAAAACTAGTATCATGCTTGGTGTCGGTGAGACAGAAGATCAGGTCATGGATGCTTTGCGAGGTGAGCTAAGCTCAGTCGTACCGAGATATATTTTTAATTATCGTTCAGAACTTCGCAAAGTTGATGTTGACGTTGTTACATTTGGTCAATATATGCGACCCACGAAGCGACACATGAAGGTGGATCGATATGTGGAACCTTCTGAGTTTGACCGATGGAAACAAATAGCTGACGACATGGGCTTTCTCTACGTGGCTAGCGGCCCTCTCGTCCGTAGTAGTTATAAGGTCAGTCTTCCAGTATCATATAATTTGGGATGAGCTTTACACCAGATTTCAAGGCTGGAGAATACTTCATAGAGAATGTGTTGAAGGGGAAGGTCACCGAGAATAGGGTGAAGAACCTCGTGACCCAAGAAGCACCTACAATCCATACCCAGGCGACATGATACATATATCATTTTTTCTTATTACCCCGCTTTACTCCTAATCTACGCCCTGATTCCGACTGCACATTTGGAAATATCATACCAACGTACACGCGCTTCGAAAGGTGAGGAACGTTATGTCAGATGCGACTACACCTTGGCAAAGCACACCCATGACCCTTTGAGTGCCACCGAATATTTGTCCTTCTCAAAGTATGGTGGATACTGTTGCATTTGGGGTGTAGACATGCACTACCACAGCACATTGTTAGATGACTGTGAATCCGGTCATCGAAGTTGAGTTGAGGTCAAACCAGGAGAGACCGTGAACATAGTCGCTGTCCTTTGGTTGGAGGCCAATTCAGCGGACTTGGCTGAGAGGTTGGCATGAGATATTGGCAGGTGAGGCGCGCTTTTGGCAAAGTCGTCGATAGTCGGGGACACCCATGAAGTGTAGGTAATGATGATTTCCACGCTCGAGGAATATCATCGGTCACGGATAGCATCATTGCATGCACCTGGAAAGGCTACGATCACTTGTAGTGACTGGGGAGACTAGGCGACCATTTGAGCGGAGAATCCCGTCGGAGTTTAATTTAAACCTTGTCTATCTCAAACTCTAAACCTACAACATCAACGCAAAAGGTCGTCCGCCGTCGTCAGCCCCAATCAACATGGTGAGCAGCGCAACCCATATTCTCAAACAATTCGTGACACTGACCCTTATCAGGACTCATCAAAAGCTCCCGTCAAACTCGCCAAAGTTATCAAGGTCAATATGTGTACTGACCCCTCGTGAACAATCATTTTGACTTGTAGTATCAGGTTCTCGGACGCACTGGCTCCCGTGGTGGAGTCACGCAAGTTCGTGTTGAGTTCATGGATGACACTACCCGGACAATTATCCGCAACGTCAAGGGTCCTGTTCGCGAGGAGGATATTCTTGCACTGCTGGAGAGCGAGCGTGAAGCACGGTACGTCTGAATTTTTCATGCGACGCAGACTTTTACTCAGTACTTTATGACAGCCGCCTGCGCTAAGCCCCCACCTATTCCTGCTATGTCTTCTTAGCTGTCTACCTTTTCTCCGCATGTACATGAATCCATCTGCATGGGTTATACCGAATCCCCCCTGATCCCTTCATCATGTAATAAGGTCCTATAAACGATCACACCACACCAACGTTTCAGCGACAAGGTAGTTGGATGAATGACCACCAAAAAAACAGCAGTAATATAGCTTTTGCAGTACAGATCCATAGAGCACGATATCAAAATCATTTGTAAATAGGATTCTTGGATGCCGTAACCTGGGACTGTCCGATTCTCCGTTCGTGCGGGGTTCCGAGAGTATGCCCGATTATCAGCCTCGAGGCTTGCAGCAGTTGGGTGGAAACAAACGCTATACTTATATCTTGGAAATCCTGATTCACAGCTGCAGGTGCTATTTCATCTTGGTTTCGTGCATCCCCTCTTCACTAGGTAGTTGAATCAGGCATCGATGGCTCGAAGGGTAGCCTATGTGACTCTACTCACAAAAACCAGTTATTTACCTGGCGTTCTCGTGCTCGATCATACGCTTAGATCGGTGGATTCTGCCTTCCCTCTCATTGTGATGGTCACTCCTACCCTGCCACAGGATGCTCGCAGTGTTCTAGAGCGAAGAGGCATTTCTATCAGGCCAATCGAATCATTGAACCCTCCAGGGGGACATTCGCTTTCATCTTACGATGCGAGATTCGCTGATACATGGACGAAGCTGAGGTGTGTGCAAGCCAGCCAAGCTGATGGATAACTCATGTCTTAATTAAGGGCATTTGAATTGGTGGAATACGAGGTACTCATTCGAATTTCTGCAATGTTCATCACTTATACATACTTTTGAGTAGCGTGTTGTTCTTTTGGATGCCGACATGATTGTGATGCGCAATATGGATGAGTTGTTTGATCTTGATCTTCCAAGCAGCTGGATAGCTGCCACGCATGTGTGTGCTTGTAACCCACGCAAGTTGCCACACTACCCTGCTGATTGGTACGATGTTCGACCGCTTATAATCATGATTACCTGAATTTAGCCGCTCAGGGTCCCCGAGAACTGCGCGTACACCCCGTTGATCCACCCATCCACTGCGGTAGCCATAACAGAACAAAGCCCGCGTCCTTACACTCAGCTCAACTCTGGCCTGATTGTACTCGATCCTTCTCTCGCCCTCGCAAAATCAGTCCGACATCACCTTTATACATCGCCTTTAGTATCAACTTGGTCGTTCCCCGACCAAGACCTTCTGTCGGATTTATTTAGAGGGAGGTGGAAACCTCTTCCATGGTACTACAATGCACTCAAGACATTGATGTTAATTCACAAACCGTTGTGGAGCGACGAGGATATCAGATGCTTTCATTATATCCTGCCTGACAAGCCCTGGAAAGCCAGGGTTTCCGAAGATGACACGGGAGAGTTCGCAAAAAGTCACAGGTGGTGGTGGGATAGGCTCGAGCAGCTCGGCCGGGAAATGAAAGGAGAAACTGAAAGCTGGAAACTGGTGTTGGCGAATGTTGGATGATGATGGTTGATAATACACAGCTACTGATTTAGAATTAATTACAGTATAGACGGAGGTGCGGCAGTCACCCGAGAAATCAAGGTCGCCATGTGACATGCACTTCGTCTGTCCGGAATCTCGGGTATAAACAGTCATTTGCTGCAGGACTGATCCACAAAAAAGGGGCACCAACCTTTGCGTACAGGTGCTCTTTGCAAGAGCCGTCTGAAACCCCATACGGTAACTCAGTAGACCGGCCTGTGCAATCATGATGCCATTGTCGATGCAGAACCTGCGAGTTCATGAATAATAAAACCTCATCATGAGTGCTTCAAGAAACTGACCGCTCATCAGTCGCAAACACCTGCCCGTCCCGCTCTTGCGCCATGATCCCCATCATTTCTTGCAGCCGTTCATTGCCTTTAGGTAGATAAATTAGCTTGACTATGGATGGTTCGTGTAAACATCTTACAGCCAACTCCTCCGACGATGAGCACCTCCTTACTCCCTATATGAGCCATCGCTCTCTCCGTGATTTCGACAAGCATGGAGAACACTATTTCTTGAAGGGAGAAACAGAGATCCGCGGGGGTGATAATATCCTCGGATTCGAAAGGCTCGCCCCGAGGCCGATACCGCCGGTCAGATGTGTAGCCCTCGATCGAGGTCAGTATGCCGGACAAGCTGACGTCCATTCCTTTGGTTGTGTAAGGTAACGGGACGAGTCGCTTTCCCCTAATACGCCAGGTCAATTAAAATACCACGAACTGAAAAGTAGCAAAACACTTCTTGGCTTCCTGCTCGATATTATATCCTGGACTTGGGTCGTTACTCAGGTTTATGACCCTGGCAAACCTGTCAAGGCAGTTTCCGACAGCTATGTCCAGTGTTTCTCCAAATATCCTGTAGCATTGCCGCGAATATGCGATGACCTGTGTGTTACCCCCAGATACGTATAGTACCACCGGATTCTGAGCTCCAGTGACTTCCCGCCCCATTTCGATATCTATTTCAATAACATCAGTAGTGGCATACATACTAATCGGATAGACTTACGTCCAACGCAATGGTTGACGCCAACAAGGGGCTTCTCGTACAATAATGAGAGCGTGCGAGCGACAAGAGCAACAGACTGCAAAGGTGCACCCATACCAGGACCTAAATAAAGTCTTAACCAAGAGATTTCACAAGGGATCCGGCCAACCTTTTGTGTAGCATATACAATCCACGTCATGCATTGTGATGTTTGCTTTGGCAACCGCATCTTTTATCACTACTATTGCCCATTCTCGATGATGTTGAGCAGTGTCTCGGGGAAGGAACCCCTCCCCAGGAGGTGTGATGTAAGTGTGCCTAACGTTCGAAAGGACTTCGGTCGATCCATCGACATCGTGTTTGATAACACCTGCGCCGAGTTTGTTGGCTGAGCCTTCCAGTCCCAGAGCGATATATGCCTTGCCTGACGAGGTCGGTGAGTTATGACCATCATGAAGCACGGTAATCTCAACTTGGCTTTTTGAGCGGAGACTCGCGATATCGGCCTGGCATTGCTTAAGATGTTTATCAGTATTGGGCTCCTCACGCCTCAACACAGTCCAACGTCGCGTGGAAATGCAAGCTATGGTCACGGTACTGAACGATTAGGCAAGGTATGTAAGTACTAAGTCGCGAAACGACCATTCATTATGTAAGTCATGTATCTCGCTCTATTGCAGGCCTTAGAAGAGATTGTCAATTGTCGCTGCCACTGCCATCCTCAATGCGTCGGCGTTTTTGTGACGAGCGTGTAGGATGTTCACGTTTGACCGGAGATAGCAGGGAGCTGGAAAGACCGTGACGATGTACTGTTTTTTGGGCCTTGAGGGATCTGTATAGATTCTCGTTGAAGTCCAGACACGTCAATTTGACGCATGGGACACTGATTTTACCGCTCTCATATTCTGCACGTATGAGCTCGACGGAATGAGCTCGAGAATTGCTGCTTTTGCGCTTTGTCGTTTCACAGTACTTTGATTGAACCTAAACCCGCCAAGATCAAGAGATGATACCTTTGAATCTACTTTCACTTACATTCTCGGGCAGGGTATTCCATTCAGCAACAGTTAAAGGTTCCACGCGACGGGCCTCATATCGGCCCATAAGTTGGTAGTTGGTTCTTGCAACTCCGACAAATAGGTAGTGGATCTCTGGCTGCACGAATCTATGAATCTCTTCACCTAATCCAACGAACATATACCCGGCCATGCCAGGATCCATTGGGCACCAGGGATTTTCCCAAAGGTTTGGGCAAAGATAGCTGGTTATGCGATGCTCTCTGGCGAGTTTCTTTTCGTTCCCTAAAGCTATCCTGAAAAGTTGATAAGCTGATGCCACAAAGCACATAGATTATGAATTTACTGGACGATTAGAGCCTGATTTCCACCACCTAATTGCTGTGACAGGAACGCCCTTGAAAAACATGTATTTCCATCGTCGGAAAGATCGGGAATAATGAACGGCACACTCGCAATGGATGCCATACGGGCTATGGGTATTCGCCGGGTCGCATCATTAGTCGTGTCCAAGCCTGATTCTGATTTTGCCATGATCCTTGGGGAGCGGTGTGGCCGAGTCGTCGAGGGGCTCTGCCGCCCAACTGGCAAATCAGTACCACTGGGTTTGCTGCCAGAAGATGGGTTCATATTGACACCGTTCTGGATGCCACCGAGTGTTCTACTAGAAGATGGGTTCGTATTGACACCGTTCTGGATGCCACCGAGTGTTCTACTAGAAGATGGGTTCGTGTTGACACCGTTTTGGATGACATTGGGTGTGCTACTAGAAGATGGGTTCGTGTTGACACCGTTCTGGATGGCACTGGGTGTTCTGCTAGAAGGTGGGTTCGTGTTCACGCTGACCTGAGTGGAGACAATTAGCATGCGGAGCATGGACAGAGGGTGTGTCAATCGAATCTTACCACCGCGCGGGCTTGTGCAGCAGTTTTGCTCGCCTGAAGCTCACGCATCAGCGTTTCTTTCTCTTCGCCCGCTGCACGAAGGGATTTCTCCAGTTCATCAACCTGAATAGTCACGAGTCATCAACCTATTCGGTAGTGCGCGAATCTCGTGTCGCACCTTTTGCTGTAGTGCAGCATCTTTGGTCTTGAAGTTCTCTACCATTCCTCGTAACACAACGAGTTCCTGTGTTATACGTTGCAGAGTTGCATTCTAGTGGTATCATTAGGATAGCTCTATCATTCAAAAATGTGATCAACATACTTCTGCCTGGAGGCCGGTCACTTCTTTATCCAACTCTGAGTTCCTGTCACCAAGACGGTGTGTTTCTGCTTCAACCTGTGGATGGTCAGGCTGAAGAAAACATGAATAATTGTTACTCGTATCTACATACTCGTTCATCATTTTCTCGCGACGACGTCTTCAGTTGGTTGAGTTCGTTAGTGGTGGTCTTTAACCGACATTCCAAGCTCGTTAATTGTTCTAATTGCCTGTGTAGGGACTCATTGTCTTCTTCAATAGCCTTGACGCGTTCCGTCAGCGCTTTGCACTTCGAAAGTAAGAGCACAGGTTATACGACGCGTAAATGATGAAGAATGACTTCGGCACTCACTGACTCTTCTGATCTGACGAGTTGCTCGCGTAGAACGTGAGCCTCCTTCTTGGCGTCAACTAGCTGCCCCAGTGTTTCTATATGGTATTGGTCATGGTCCATCTCAGACAAGATGGTTGGTTGCGGTGGAAGCAGGAAACAGTCAATGAATAATCTGACGAAGCGTCGAACGTATTAGGGGCCCTCATCCTATATTAGGTAGGCATGTAGTAGACTGGCTCCATTTCTGATCACATCATATGTTATCGAAGAAATCAAGATGTGCATGTGGAAAATAATCTAGTCTAGAAACAAGTGTAGATTTCAAAGACCCCTCCAGCGAAATCACAGTAGTTCTAGAGCATGAACGTGAGAGGATTCTCAAGGTAACCTTTGAATGCAGTCATCCATCGAGCGCCCACAGCTCCATCCACAGTCCGGTGATCCGAGCTCAGTGTCACTTTCATCAGGTTCACAGTCTTGAAACCACGCTCCTCCTCAGGTGCCGGAACAATTGTGGGCTTCGTGCTGCCAACAGCAAGAATGCATGATTGGGGAGGGTTGATGATGGCAGTGAAGTGGTCGATATCGAACATGCCAAGGTTAGACACCGTGAACGTTCCACCCTGTCAAAATAATCAGTTTTCAAATTGATAGGAAAGAATGAATAATACCACTTACCTGATATTCTTGGGGAGCCAGCTTGCCATCCCGGGCCTTTTTAGCCAGTGCTTTTGCTTCACTTGAGATAGTTGCCAACCCTTTTGAACCGACATCCTTTACAATGGGTGTAATCAGGCCAGTGGGGGTTGCGACAGCAAGCGAGATATCAGCCTTCTTGTATCTAGTAACCAAGTGAGTGACTAGCATGTTTTCTTCCTGCGGAAGTCCTTACTGTCTGATGACCTCTCCGAGCCATGCGGAGTTGGCCTCAGGCACGTCGTTGAGCGCACAGGCAACGGCCTTCAGAATGAAATCATTGACGCTCAGTTTAGCGGCCTTGTCCTTCTCGCCAAGTGTCTTGTTGAAAACCTCCCGCAGCTTCGTCACCTTGTCCATATTAACCTCGACCGTAAGGTAGTAGTGGGGCAGTTCTTGTTTGGACTGTGTGAGACGCGAGCCAATGACGCGACGCATATTTGAAACGGGGGTGTCTGTGTATTCTGAAAGGGAAGTAGCAGGTCCCAAAGAAGAGGCGGCAGTGGTTGCTGAAGCCGCTGCTGTGGGGGGTTGGTACTTCTCGACGTCCTCCCGAATGATCCGTCCCTCAGGACCACTGCCCTTAACTTGGGCCAGGGGGATGCCACGCTCCAAAGCAATTTTCTTTGCGATGGGGGACGCGAATATCCGTTCTCCCTTGGAAAGCTCGGACTTGCTTTCTTGTGGCTTGACTTGAGAAGGAGCAGGCTCGGGGGCCTCCGCAGGTTTGGGAGGTTGAGGCGCCTCTTCCGCCTTTGGTGGGGGAGATGGAGCGGATGGAGCCTCGGAAGCCATCTGAGCCGCACCTGACAGGTCGTCGCCCTCTTCAGCCATAATGGCAATGGGTGAGCCAACAGCGACGTTCTTCGAACCATCCGGTGCCTAAAGATGCACAAGGCAAGGTGAGATGATGAGAACTTGGAGCCAAAGGCCAACCTACAATGATCTTGGCGAGGATACCGTCGTCCTGGGCTTCCACGTCAATTGTGGCCTTGTCTGTCTCCTGTGAACAGACGTGAAGAAGGGAATGGAACAAGAGGGATAGAAATGTACAATCTCGAGTAGCACATCTCCAGCAGTAAATGATTCACCCTCCGCCTTTTTCCAGGAGGCAATACCACCCTCGGTCATGGTGGGACTCATCGCAGGCATGGAGAACTTGGACAGTGCATGTCTCCGAGCAGAAATATGCATTTCTGTAAACAATGTTAGTTGCGGGTGTCAATGGCGACGAGTAGAAGACATACGCCTTGAAAGGACGCGAGCGAGAGAAGAGGAGGCCATTGTTGCTGGAGGGGCAAATTGGCGTTTCTTCGAGAGCGAACGGGACTATAATTTGGAGAGACAAGTTTGGCTTGAGATTTTTGAGGGAGGTCATGCCAAATAGCGACAAATCCGGACACGGGCTCGTACGACGAAATTCAATACCAAGGTCTCCCGACTTTTCCCTCAGGTCATCCCAAGGTTCACTAGCACTGCTCACGCGCTCGTCTTTCGGCTCCCTGCAATTTCCCGTCCGCTCAGCTTCCCATGGCATCTGATATCTTACTCCCAGGTCAACCTGTCTCCCTCCCTCGCGGTCCCGCACCTAACCTCGGGAGCGGTCTGTACATAAAGGATGGACAGGCTAGAGCGAGCCTTGTTGGTATTGCACAGTACGATGGACCTGTTGGTTTATTCCCTTGTTGTTTACCCTGAATGACCTGAATGACAATCAAACCATAACTCCGGTCCTATGATGTGCGCAGACTCTGGCAATATCTCGCGTACGATCGCATCCTCCGGCAGCAAATTCTATCGTGCTTGGAACCATCACTCGTCTGTCGCCTTTGCAGGCGATGATGTCCATTTCAGTTGTTGATGGTGTCCCTCTTCCTGCTGGTGAAGAATTCAATGGTGTTATACGCACTCAAGACGTCAGAGCTACTGAGAAAGACAAGGTGAAAATCGGCGACTGTTTTCGTGGAGGGGACATCGTCAAGGGTATTGTGGTGAGCTAATCAGGCGGATGGTGGTGAATGGTCTGCTCAAGAATATATGCCAGATATCTCTGGGTGATGCCCGCAGTTACTACATCAGCACTGCGCGCAACGACCTTGGTGTCATCTTTGGTACGAGTGAGGCCGGTAAGAAGTTCTGCTATTCTGGTTTAGGCATATGTAACAGAATGGCGAACTATTTAGGTGCATCGATGGAACCCGTGTCGTGGCAAGAGATGAGATGTCCTAAGACAGGGCGAATAGAAAAGCGTAAATGTGCAAAACCTGAAAAGTTGTAACTTGTATGAAGTACTAGCAAAGTTATTGCGCGTACGATGTGCTGCCAGTCTGCCTGAGGTCTTAGGGGAGATCATGTCATTTATTACGTAAGTTATGTTGGTTTGGCAAGTCTGCTGCAGTCACGGTGCTATACCTCCACAGTCCACACAACTCGACTACTTAATTACAAGACCAGCATTTTATCTGTTTCAACTGTTCTTTTTTCTTTAATCTTTCTGGTTGTGCTTCTAGGTTGTACTTTATTTCTTTTGACGGTTTATGACGGCTATTCTGTCGGCCACAGATGCCCTACGCAGAGACCCAATAATGGCCTCCATAGAAGACAACCAGTTCAAGTACCCGTACCCTTCCTGTCACGCTTGATATTGTATCCTGACTACGTTCCGTACCCAGCTACTCCTCCACGGACTGGAAAGCAAAGTACAATGAGGTCGCCGACATGCTGGCTGAGACCCGTGCAGAACTTGACGAATTTCACACTTCCAGCAAAGACCTCGAGGAGGAGCTAATCAAGGAAATAGAGCGTACTGAGAAGGCACAGCAAGAACTTAAAGTCAAGGTTGCAAAGACTGAATTAGAGCGAGACGAATGGAAGGTATCCCTCAACCCTTATTCAACTTCAAACACCAGTTCACTGACTAACCCTTCTTCAAGTCCAAATTTATTTCGCTACAGACCATGCATAATACGACGACGACGTCCTTGCAGCGGGAATTGGATACACTCCGGCAGGAATCCCAGAAGTTGAAGGTCAGATTACGCGACTTGGAGTTGGGCCACGATGACCTGGAAAGAAATGAGCGTGTGGTCGCATCAAGTCTCGCGGATGTGGAGGCTAGATATTCCAAGGCGTTGGAAGAAAAGATATTGCTCGAGCACGAACTTCTTGACAAGGCAAATATGGAGGAGGAACTGCAACGTGTGAGGGACGAGCTGCGAGGTGGGTTCCGCTGGATCACTCACAGGCTGGGCTACTCATACTCTTCCGCCAGATGCATCTGTAGAGATTTCTATCCTCAAGGACCAGCTGTCAGCTGCTCGCACCAGGGCACCTAGCATTGCGACTGAAACTTCCGCTTCCACCGCCCCTTCGTCATTATTTCCTTCTCTCTCGACTGCTTCAACGGAGGAAAATTTGCTGAACACTCCACCGCCGGACCTCCAACTATCCGAGCTTTCTTCAGTCGAAGATTCCTTTATTCCTGCCCCTTCTCGTCCCCCTTCTACCTCTGTGAGCTCCAGTGTCGGACAGTCCGTCCTACTCCAGCGTGCAGGTTTCCAATTTAGCAAACCTGGCCCTGGCACTTCCTCACCTTCATCAATCACGCGTTCAAGCACCCTCCCAACCCTTTCTGCTCCTCGCAACTCTCCTCGAACTGCCGTCCCTGTCCCGCGACCTACCGTTGTTACCACCAACCTCACTGCCATGCCTATGGTGGCATCAAAGAGCAAGGGCGTCCAAATGGTTTCCGAAATGCGCGCTCGTGTCAAGAACCTCGAACAAAAAATTCATACACGTGTTCCTCGGTTACGGATGGGCAGCAATGCCGGGCGGCAGGGAGCCAATGCACCGGCAGTATCTACGATGGCCTCCACGTCCAGTCTATCCTCTACGTTGGCACCCAAGAATAACCTAACGCGGTCCGCGGTTCCAGATAGCAAACTTGCCATACCGGGTTCGCATGGCGCAGATACTGGTTTGATGAGCGGTGCGACCACTCCTAGCGCAGATAAGTGGGTTCTCATTATGGACGACTCCCCCTCTCCGAATAAGGACGCTGAGATGGGACGCAGACGTTCTTCCAGTCCCACAGCCCCCAGTGCTTTCCGCCATGGAATTCCTCCATCAACGGTATCTCCGACTTTCTCCAAGCCCAATTTCTTTACCCAGAGCACAATGGCCCCTAATCGTCGACCTCAATCGCGCCTCTCCGGAGCGAGCTTGAGTACTACCGCAACAGTCAGCTCCATCCCTACTCCTTCATCCCGTCCTGCAACTCCAACTTTCCTCCCCATTCCAACATCTGGTTCATATTCAAATACTCGGGCCATTGGCCTCAAGAAGTCTACCGGGCCAGGTACCGGTCCATTCGCTCAGCCAAAGCGTTCCTCCATAGGTTCCAGTAATACTGGGTCACCTACCCCTTCTTCCGATGGAGAGTTCCGTCCTCGTGATCGACCGTTCTCATACAACGGGAAAGCCAAGCATGACTTGAAGAAGTTACCGCAGCTCCCTCTGTCGCACGCAAATGTGACGGTCCGTTCTTCTAGAATACCTTCGTCTCCCAGTGCCTCTGTATTGTCACAGAGCAGGATCGGTCGACCAGCGGGTATCACCGGTGGTAGGAAGAGTGGTGGATTAGAGCCTACCATAGAAGATGGCGGATTTTTAGAACCAGGCTCTGATAAGAAAGCCCGGGTCAGATCATGAAGCAATGCGCTCGGTTCCGGACGTGGTAGCGGCGCGTAGACCGTTATCATGATACTCTTGACTTTTCTGCATACTCTTTTTCCGCTTACCTGGCACATGCTATACTGACTTTTGGAGCGGCCTACTCTGACGATCCTTCCGCATACTTTTCAGGTCTTGAGGACCATACCCATGCCCACTCGTTTTCGCGAACTGACGGCCTAATCCATGCCTCCAAGTTCATACTATGATGACATAATGACAGAATGAATACCTTTCACCAGCAACCGTTACTCTTCAGGGCTTCTGTCCTTACTTCCGCTGGTACCATGATACATTAGCTTGTTTATTTTCTGTAACTGATCTCTACTCATATTTCCTTTCCTTTTCCTTTTATTTTCTCACTGCGGAATGTGAATTATTTCTAATGATCATTTACGTAAGCAACGGAAGCTAAACGTTCCCTACTACTCCTTTGACTCTTGCAACTGCAATGTCTACACCTGGTCAGTCTGAGACGTCTCGTTCATTATACCGTCAAGATGTACTCGACGAAGATGAGTACACGGAAGCCTTGTCTCGCATTATAGCGAGAGACTTCTTTCCTTCTCTCGTGCATCTCGACGCAACCAATGAATACCTTGATGCTGTATCTTCGAGAGACCCTCACTTGATCAACGCCTCTGTGCGTAGATTACAAGAGGTGAACAGCACTCCCGCCACATACCGCGGACGACCGTGGCAAACACCCTCCGAGACGCCTTATGGTGCTGGTCCATCCGAGACACCACTACGCACACCACGCGGGGAGCCAGTGGCGAAACGCCCGCGATTTGACACCAATACGAGCCTGGACAACTTCCAGGCACGGTATACTTCTGAAGACAATGCAAGTTTCACGCAGATTATGGATGACGAGAACCGGAAGAGGAAAGAGAGGTGGGGCTGGGCATGGGAGGCACAGAAGAGGGTTGAGGCACAGAGGGAGAGGATGATTGAGGCGAGGGAGAGGATGATGATTGAGCCTGCACCGGCGCCGGGTGTGAGAGAGAAGTTCGTGATTGAGGCGCCTACCGTTGCAGGACGCATCACTCAAAGTGGAGAGTTGCCGGAACCGAAAGAACATGGCCAAGATACTAATGATGGCGGGAAGGGCAAGGAGGTCGCTATCTTCAGTGGACCGGCTGAGGAACACGAGCCTGCAGATGTTATGGCGCCGAGGAAAGATACCCGTTCTGCCGGCGTGGATGGCTGGAATTTCAAGGTTTGTAAGGCTCAGACTCGATTTTCATCTAAAAGCTAAGGTGTTGTGTTTCAGGCTCGGAATTCTCTTATGTTCTCGCCTGATGCCGACATGGCTCCTTATGCCGCGCCCGCACCAAAAGCTGGTGCCAGTGATGATATCAAAATCATAACGCATGTCAATACACGTTTACCGGAACAGGATACCCAGTCACGAGCTACGTCCGCCCCACCTAGTCCCACTCGCAGTCGAATTGATGCTGCCATCACTGGCACGCCATGTAAGTTCCATGTCGTGTTGACGGACTCGTTTTTCTGATCATCCTCTCCAGATCACCCACGGTCTCCTACGAATAATAATTTTTCGCTTGTACCCAGCCTGCCTTCACCTACCGCTGCTGAACTGGGCCCTTCTGCTGTTAATCAGCTAATGACATGGGGAACCCTAAATGCAACACCACGAATATTGTCCAAGTCAGATGATCCAGCAGAAGCTATGCCACCTCCGAGCACACCTTTCCATATAGCAGCACCATCCAGTCGCGAGGCATTATCTCATAGACTATCTGCCACTGCCTCAAAAAATCTTCGTGCGAAAGCTGGTCTTCTTGGGGGTTCGACTCCAATGTTTGGACGTACACCTACTCGAGGAGGTGCCTCGAAGTCAGGTTCTATGGGACCTCCAAGTTGGACCCCACGTAGAGCTGACGCGCCGGGCAATCTGACGCCTGCAGCAAAGAGATTACTGGATAGAACTACCATGGGCACTGCAGCAGCGAGAAGAGCAGAGGCGATGGGTCGAATGTCTGGCTGGGGGACGGGACGGACTGGGGAAAGGGACCTTAACCGTGTACGGTGGACACCAACACCCACAGCTCGAGGAGGATGACAGAGCATATGTGGCTCATATGCGTTTCCAGCATTGTATCTACGATAATGATGGAACGTCGAGGGTGGATATCATATTCTCACATTAAATCAGTAATACTACAAGGAACAAATTAGCAAGAGCTACACGACACGACACTCGGAAGGCGAGTAGTGATGGAATGTCATGATTTGGATATCTTGCGACGTTTGGCATCTGGTGGTGCATTGTCGTCGACATCCTTGGCAGATTCCTTCGGCTTCAATTCACTACTGCTGGGCGTTTTTGAGTTAGACTTTGCTTTCTTCTTGACAACCACACCCTTCAATGATTTCTTGACATCTTTTTTGGGTGCCAACGCGGTAACTTTAGGCTTCTCCAGAATATCATCATTTGGTTTGCTTGGTTGTACCGGAGGTTGCGATGCGGGAGGCTTATTAAGGACACTTTCCCTAGCTGCAACAGCTCTTTGCGTATTCTCAATCTCAGTGGTAGAAGAATAAACGTGGGGAAACATACTTTCTGAAGTCTGAGAGCTCTTCGCCGTCCTGTGCTTTCCGTAGGCGTTCTTCCTCGGCCTCCTTTTCCCTGATGGAGTCCAGAAACATGATCTCGTCCTCTTCCAGTGCTCGGAATTGATTTGCTACAATTGAGCCAGTCAGTACCACCACGAAAAACCGACCACGCAGACTTGCCCAACTTCGTCTTCTCTTCCCATTCTTCCTGCTTCGCAGCCTAACATACCTGTTTAATTGAAAGATGAGGAGCAGCTGAGGCAACACACCCTGTTCGCGGCTAATTTCTATGCCAGTTTGATATCAAGCGGTCATTGGAGGCGAATGCAGTGAAACTCACTTCTGCTAGACTGCGGCCATCGAAGGAATCTTCCACCGGCTGCGGAGGGGGTGCCTGCCCAAGCCTGGTACATTTGAGCCCCGTGTCACGGTTACTATGGACGTCAAGGCTGCGCACCTGGCATATGCTGCCTTCCATTGCTCGTCTCTCCGGGCCTTCGCTTCCTCAAGGTCATTTTGGGATACGAACCTTGAGCCAACACCGCCGATTGATACGGAGGGCAAAGCGTCTTCCATTCTTCTGCTGACAATTGGGCGTGTCAGTCACAACGAAGTTACAGTCGTGAGTATTTGAGTAGTGTTACAGATCTTGCTGTGAAGAACACTGCGAATTCGAAAGGGCAGACTGAGTTTGCAACGTCATCCATACGCATGTTTCTTGGAAACTTACCTGTAAATTTATGTCAGGCTGCTGTACATTTTACTGCTTGCATTCAATGCTGTTTTGATTCAACGCCATCCGGAGCACAATCTCGGCATCTCGGCACTGTAGGTATAGCATTTCAGAGACAATACTCTTGTAATTTGTGGAGCACCGACAGGAATAAGTCGCGTCTGACCAGCTGCGCTCGGTTCAGTGCAGGTTCCTCATAGGCCCATTCATCGCTGATTTTTTCCTTTCCAAAACATTCCTTTTCTGTGCGCATGTCTCTTTCAGCGAGTACACCAAAAACACCAATCCCATCAACTTCAAACAGCAGTCTTGCAACATCCTCCCGGAATCACGCACTTACGGTGCCTTCAACGATCCGAACGGTTGTAACTGCACCCCGTATGAGCCTCTGAATGCCAATTGAGAGACGTCACTTACCTTATCCTGATGATCTGCCATAGCCTGGGCCCAAGATGTCGATGAACCACCTTCCCCTTCAGACCGACCTGACGATGAAGACCACCGTTCTTGTGATCATCGATCGTCAGATCTCACTGCCTCACATTCGTCGTTTGGAGGATTTAATGGGACGTTGCCTGAGCGCCAATCAAATTGGTGGACATTCGCCCGCCCTCGAGAAGCTCACCTTTATGGAGAGCCATCGGGCCAAGCGGTTGACAGGAAGGCCTCTGCTTACAGTCGTCGACCAACTTTGTCATTATCTACTTATCGTCCGTCGAACGACGAGCCGGACTGCTCGCTAGTTTCCCCGCTAGAAAAATCTGCGCAATCTGGGTCTGGAGTACACTCGTCAATCCCGACTTCCGTGCCTTTCACGCTATCACACAACAAAACTCCTGGCTGGGATACGCCATGGGAACCAAAAAACAATGTTACTATGAATTCCCGGGGCGATTACTCTCACCTCGGGATGTCTGGAGATCGCACAGATGGTGACTCAAGAGGAGGTTCTGATAGATCAAGGAAGAAGCGCTTTAGAACCTGTATTTTGACCAACATCTATGTTCCATTGGTGGGTCCTGTCATGTATTCTACTCTGTCTCATGTTTAGAACTGCTACCTAGCTTTTCAGATTCATCAATATAACATTTACAACTGCGGCTCTTGCAGTAGCCATTAGAATACGCATTTTAGAGGCGCAGTATGGCGTTATGGGAATTGTAGGAAGTTCTCCGTAGGTCATTTCATGCCTTGACGAATGCAAGGCAACTTGATGAACACGTAAATACCAGAACCTTGGTGATAATATTCGCACCCCTGACCCTTGTTCATGTTATGGTGGCGATATATGCGAGTGTCTCCAACTCAATCATCATTGTATCATTATCTGATATCGTTATAGCTCGAGTATTTTGGTCGTCCCCTAGGACTATGGCAAACATCTGGAAAACTTGCACACACCCTGCTCGAGGTTTTCTTTATTTGTGCATGGTCTGCAGCTTTTTCGCTGTGTTTCGACAATTTCTTCACCTCGCTTGTCCCCTGTGCGTCAGAAAGCAGTATCGCTTGGTACGACCAACTCTCACGACCAGAGCTATCACTTCCGGACCTTGGACGATATGTAGGCGGTGTGGGAGATACGATTTGCAACTATCAACTTGCATTGATCTGTCTGGTCGGGGTTGGCCTTGTCCTGTACTGCATCAGTCTTGTCATCAACCTCTTCAGGATCTTCGAGAAAGTCAAGTTGTATGCTGACTTTCGCCCTACAACACGCTTCTAGCGCACTACATCACCTGCTTCTTCACGTATATATGGATCAGTTTCATCATTTCTCTTTTCCATCTTATACTTACTTTCATATATTCCTTGATTCATCGCTCCCGCATTGTATATTCTATATACCTTTCCTCATCAACGTGTACTATATACTTTGCAACTAACAAGGACCGGCCCGGAGCCAGTCATTATTCCGCTTCATTAGTCATTCACACGACTATGTAACCGAGCTGCTTCTGATAAGTCCTTGGTCCTGATGAACACCTTGTCCGAGCCCAGCGGCGGCTCAGAACCTGTTTCTAATAACGCGAAAACGAAGAACTATATTGTTGGCCTTGGTCTCCTCTTGGTGGTTGTTCTATTATGGACTGCATCTAGTTTCTTAACGCAAGTAAGCATGGGAAACATTTCCAGGCATTGATATCAATTGTTTCTTGCAGGACATGTATGATGATGGATACCAGAAGCCATTCCTGTGAGCCCTGCGATTTCTCTCCTCGTACAGAACTACATATTCACCTCATGTGATTCAGAATAACGTATACCAACACCGCGTCATTTGTGTTTTACCTACTACCGTATATTGCACGGAGATTATGGGCAGAACTCTGGAGCCCGTCTAAGTCTACAAGGTAACTCATCAGTGGTCTTTCATATTCCAAGTGTTAATTTATGTGAAAAGGTCAACAGTATTTTATCAGCCACTGGTGCAAGATGCTGATGTCGATGCTGAGCCTGAAGTAATTAGACGACCTGGTAATCTTACCCACGACTTTACTGACAATTTCCAGGTGGAGCTATTTCCTGTCAACCAACCAAATAGGCCACTAACCATAGAGGAAACCGTGAAACTGGCACTCGGATTCTGCTTTCTGTGGTTCATTGCGAACTGGACCTTGAACGCCGCCCTGGCATACACTAGCGTCGCAAGTGCGACAGTTCTGTCCGGCATGAGTGGTGAGTCTTTTTTGCTACTGCATTTCATCAGCGGTATCATTGTGCCTTCTAGGCATGATGACTCTTGCCATTGGACGTATGTTCCGCGTGGAAACTCTGACGCTGGTCAAAATTGGAGCTGTACTTACTGCGTATGTTTATTTTTTCTTCTCGCGAATGAATGCACTCACCGTTTTGTGACAAGATTTTTGGGCGTGATCCTCGTGGCCATCTCTGACGGGTCTTCTAATGACACGTCAGATACAGGAGGATCATTAATGTTTTTGAAGACTGTCGACTCCTTACCGGTCTTGGGGGATTTCTTGGCGTTGCTGTCGGCTGTTTTCTATGCCCTCTACGTCGTCTTCCTCAAGGTTCAGATTCGGGAAGAGTCAAGAATTGACATGCAACTTTTCTTTGGTTTTGTAGGATTATTCAACATATTCCTATGCTGGCCCATGGGCGTCGTTCTGCATCTGGTTGGAATCGAGCGCTTTGAGATACCCCATACCCGAAATGCTATCATTATTATCGTGCTTAATGTGAGCCTTTGGCTTCTATACCTCGGTCTTGGCGACTCACATGTTCCAGATGTTCATCACCTTATCGAGCGACTTCCTATACGTTATTGCGATGCTCAAGACTACACCTCTAGTGGTGACTATTGGTCTCGGTCTCACCATTCCTGTCGCGGTTATTGGCGATTTCTTCCTCGGAAAGCCTGCCGCACCTCAAGTGCTGGCAGGTTCCCTCCTGGTTCTCGTAGCCTTCATTGCAGTCGGCATTGAAAACGCAAGGCCGAAAGAGGGCGGTGACCTCCTTTCGGATGACTCTGCCGATTCTCGTGACCAACAATCTCGGGTCCGGCTTGATGAGCACGAAGTCTCTCCAATCTTGGGATGAGGCATGATCTTCATGTTTGCATATATGTTAGTACTTAGAGTTGTATTATATCTCATGTCCAGATGCCCGCGCAGCGCCGTCGGCATCTATCAATTTAATTATTATTCAGTCATGATGTTCAAACATATGAAGGAACATCGAGGAGGAATGATTCTGAAATACCCAAACCGCATCACCGGGAGAATGAAACGCGAGAAGAGTCCCGTGTTGCTATCAACGTTATGAAGTAACCAAGAACATACTCAGTTGCGCTTAGATTTGTTGCATTATAGGTGAGATCGTGAATGGGACGTTCGTCATGGACAGTGGACACTGTCGCATTATAAGGTACTTACTACCGAGCGACGAAGTTATTTGCATTTGTTAGGATCAGATGGTAAACGAATTTTGGAGTCGTTACTACTTTTTGATCAATCAAGATTCAAGTGGTCAGCCCAAGATGGTGGGCAGCGAGCTTTAATGTCACACATCTCACTGATGTTTATACACTAGCCTAGAGAGCGGAGGAAACGTGTTGGAGCCCATCAGCCTTCCGCTAAACTCGCTAGGCGACAATTTGCAGTACAAGATAATGCGGTTGAAGCCGTTGAAGTAGGCGCTGTGGCAGAGGCTTCAGTGCGTCTTGCGACAGAATTTAATTGCATAATACCATTTACGCGTAATTGGTTAGGGAGAGACGATATTACAAGCAATGTCTGTGTCGTCTTCTGAGCCTCGTCATTTAATCAAGAAGAAAGAGAAACAACAGCTCAAACATGAAGCTTTCATCGACAGTGCGCCCTTTTGCGAAAGTTATGATGGCTTCTTATCTTATCCCCTGACTTAGGGCTGACATCTAAAACTTCTCCGTACTCGAAAGTGCAGAGACGCCGAATTAATAGACGCCAACGGGAACAAGTCGGGGGCGGACTTGACGCTATTCGCGCTGTTATTTCCGCCATTGATCAGGATGATCTGCCAGAACAAGGTGGTCCAGTGGACGAAGAGAAAAAGGAGGTTCGTGCTTCCAAAGCCCAGCCGACGCTCCAGATTGGAGAGGGTAAGGGATCGTCGCTAAGGAAGAACCAGAGGAGACGTGCTTTGTAAGTTCCCCTAATTTTCTTCAAAGTGATCTGCTGGTGTTGATTCGCTCTTCAGGGACCTGGAGAAACTTCGACAACCATTGATACTCTCAAATCCACAATACTCGTCAAATCCATTCCAAACGATCCGCACTCACGCGCAGAATACGCTTGTGAAGCATGCTGACGTTCCAACTGGAAGATGATTTAAATGTATGAGAATTTGCTTGCGTTCGCGACATGACCCCGATACTTCCAGACTTTTACCGTGATAACTGTGACGTCTGTCCAGCAGATGTTGAGGAGGGTACATCGGAAAAATATGCTTTTTACAAAATGAGGACACAATGAAGAAGTTCTTCAGGCTCACTGGGGAACTGTGCTTCCACCCTCTAGACCTTGTTCACTTTGCTTTCTTCGAATTAAATCTCCCAGTCAGATCCCTCAGGGGGATTCCATTTGCTAGATCCAATAATAGTGCTTTCGAAACAGTACAATATATCTATATCATGGTATGTATGTAGGGTATGTATGCACAGTATACAAATAGCATCCACACCTATAATATGGCGTCAAACGTTAAGATTCCACTGGCGAAGCACGGTCAGTAAAAGCACACCGTTCCGAGACTAAGTATCTGGTTCGTCCCCTGCGCGGCTCATTCCAGCACTCCAGACCGTGCTCCCGCTCCCGCCACCGCTTCTTCTACTCCTACGACTTCTCCATTCCTCCCCAAGGCCCCTGGGGGGATCAGTAAAGCCTCCTGGTCTACCCCTGGCAATCTCGTCACTCAGTGTTTGCTCATGAGCATCCAAAGCTGCCAGCGAGTTCACTGCCTCAGCTTGCTCCAAGGCCTCTTGTGTCAGTTCAGACAATCCATTACTTGCGTTGCCATACGTTGATTGATGACCACTGTGTATCGAAGGCCCGGAATTTACAGACGAGGTGTCAGAATGACCAGTAGTGGATCGTGACCTGAACATCGAAAAGCGGCTGACGGTAGCAGTCAGAGGACTCTCAGGGGTTGAGTAGCTCTTTTGCATGGGCACTGCATGAATAGGTGCCAACGGCGAAGAGGCAGGTTTCTCAATGCCCATGAGTTTCATGGTGGCATTGAGCCGTTCTCTTTCCCGACGATCCTCCTCGTCTTCAAAAGTCTCCAGTTTACGCGCGCTAGCTGTCACGGAACCAGGCTTCAGTGTTAGAGGTCGCAGATTGGCTGACTCAGGTTTCTTCTCTCCACCGCCGAACATTGAAAAATTCTTCCAGTCGAACGACATAGAACGTCGCTGAGATTTTTTCGCGGCAGAGGCATCGGAAATGGGAGGTGACAGCGGCGCATTCTCAGAAGTGGAATTAGCGGCTGAATCAGAGGTTGCTGTCAGGGGAAAGACTGATTGTGGTCGAGGTTTGGATGTTTTTACTGGTGCATTGGCAGTAGTTGTGGCAGCCAGGGTGGGGGGGTTGTTGGAGTTAGAACGCGAATTCAGAGGCTTTTCATAGTCCACGGCGAGGACATGCTCGAAACCCTCTTCCGCTATAATTCTGTCGATAATCTTGGACGCATACAAAGAAAGCGCCTTGTTGGCATCTTTAAGAATCTTGACCTCCGATCGTAGTGCTTCCAAGTCTCCGTTTGAATCTGGCATATCAGGATTGGAAATTTTGGTGGCGTCTGTGGATCCTTTCTTTCGTCTTCCTTTGCCATGAAGCAGGGGTCGATCGCCGTCAATAGAATCCCCGGCAAGAATGTCCTTGTTCTCAGCACGACCAAGCTCGGCAGCCAAATCAAGTCCCGGACCGGTGATAGGGAGGTCGGCGAGGGACTCTCCGAGCGGTGCTCGACTGGGAGAATGTGACGCTGAGTCATTCCTGCGCCCACGTCCGTGGTGGCGGTGTGAAGATGGTGAATCAGTTCCATGACGTTCGGCGCTATGGTCTAACTCGTCGCCCTCTGTCATCTCTTCATCAACCCTGTCCAACACGCTCCTGCCTGTGCTCCTAAGACTGCCGATGTCAGCCTCATCTACTGCCACCTCATCGTCATCATCATAGCCTTCGTTCGCATTGTTTGAAGCGCCACCGACTTGCTTCATCAGATCAAACTGACCGCTCAACGTCTTCTCCCGTAATAAGATCATGTAGCTCTCATTATCTTCTTGTAACTGATTGTTGACTCTCTTCAAATCCACGAGTTGCATTTGCAAAAGTATAAGAGTACTTTGCAGCGATGCGTAAGACGTTGATAGCGTCGAAAGTTCAAGTTTGAGAGCGGTCATTTCAGCTGGTTCGCTTTCCGGGTCGTTGAGATCTTGTGTAGAAAGACTGTGCTGTTCTTGGGGATCGCTATGGACATTTGATGGCTCTGTCTCCATCTCAGCGTCATTGTCGAGGCTGAATGAAATCGAAGCAGTAGTATCATCGACCTTGCGGGCTTGCGTAAGAGACTGAATGCGGGATCGGAGGTGCTGTTCATTGTCATAGAATGCTTGGCGCTCTGCCTCGAATGTTGATGTCTACGAAAAGTCCATGTGTATATGAAGAGCGGGAAGAGACAAAAGCGAACCTGCTCATTATATCGTCTTTGCAAATCTCGCTTCTCCCGCTCAAGCTCCCTGACTTGCGACCGCAATTTTTCAGCGACTTCGATCCGAGCTGCCATCTCCTCTTCCATCCTCGTCTGATCAGAATACAGATCATTCAAGCGCGATTCCGCGGAATTGAGAGCAAACATGAGATTGTCATTCTCAGCTGTCAGACTGGCAATCGTCTGGTCCTTGTTTTGAACTTGGACAAGCAACTGATGCGGCAGTCAGTGAAAGATAATCTCTCAGAAACGTTGGCGCACCTGTTCCTTCCTTTCGGTCTCATGCTTCAAGGAAACAGTCAACGACTCACGAGATTCGGGATTTGTTCCCATGCCCGGTGCCGCTTTCATAGAAGGGTGCCGTGACACGACTGTGCCTTGTGAGCTTGGGGAACGGACAGAAGCCAGCGCGGAACGTGCTGAAGAGACACTCTTGGCGGAGGGGGGTGACGTGGCGACATTAGATGAACGTCTGGAGCCTGGGGGAGTGGCTCGAGAAGTCGGGATGGTATTCATCGACGCTAAGCTAGTAGAGAGTTGTGTTCAACGGCGCAGCCTAGGGAATTATTGGTACATGAACTTTGACTTGCAGGTCAGTTGCAATTAGGATGTTGTGTTGTGCGTACGCTTGCAACTTGTGGGTTGGTTGCTACTTCAAGTTTTCTTCCACGCGAAAACCACTATTTGTTTGAGTGGATGTCAGCCGCCACCCCACAGTACAGACTGCTCAAGCACCCTCTATTACATCTTCCTCATTGACCACTCAGTTGGCAGCCTCGTGCTACCAGAGTGCCACGCAACATCCTCATTAGGACTCGGACGCATTGATCTCTTGATCTTGATGGCTTCGTTGCTGAAGGAGATCCCTCGAGAGTCCCTCCAAAATGTAAGCTCACTCTCGTCGTCAAGGCCAGGTTAGCTCAACCACAGCCAGTTGCTTTCCTCCGTACGGGTAAACAGTGAGATCTAGTCGGCACATAGCCGCAGTTAGATAAGTTGCTTACCGAACTTCATCCAGCTTCGCCTTCCGGACATCACACCCCAACTGAAACCGCCGCGCCTGCACTGCTATTTTCCTCTCTCAGCCGCGGACATGTCATAGAGGTTCAGGGTCCTGCTTCATCTGGGAAAACTCATCTCTTGTACCATTTCGTATTACTCTGCATTGCTCCATCTAGGGAAATGGCCATGGACTTTGGGGGAAATGGACTAGCTGCAATAGTCTATGATACAGATGCATCATTTGACGTCGCAAGGCTTCATCAGTTGCTGTTAACCCGTTTATCACTTGTTCTCCCTTACAACATGGAGATGACGCGACGTCTAGCTGAGGAATCATTGCGGCGTCTGCATATCTTTCGGCCGACTTCTCCCCTTCAACTCGCTACAAGTCTGCTGCATCTCCCGTCTTATCACAGAACCCACATGCCAGATCACGAAATAGGCCTTGTCGCCGTGGATTCAGTGAGCGCATTTTACTGGCCCGCCCGTTTTATCGAGGAGCAGATGCGCAATATTCCCCAAGTCGCTCAGGGGGGACCAGATCCCTCATCCGTAAACCCGCTCCAACACGTGCTGACTGCCCTCGGTCGACTCCGCTTGTCTCATGCCCCTTCCATCATCTTAACCAATTGGGGCCTGAATCTTGCCTCGGGATCCAGTGGACCAGTGACGTTTTACAAACAGCATTTACATCCATTCCCTATGTATTCTGAAGACTATGATGCGAATACTCTGTCCAGTTCGATGCTGGGTGATCTTTCGCCGACTCCCTCGCCGCTTCCCCTCACCCACCACATTACCTTATCCCGGACATCAATACCTCCTTTTGCCCCCGAACTTTCCATGCATGATGCAATCCTCCAGGAAGTAGAGTATCGAAGATGTTTCATACAAAAGGGAGAAATCATGGGTCTTGTCAGGACTACAGGGAGTCGAGGGATGAGCCGCTTAACTTTTTGCATAACACCCGAAAATGTTGATATTGGGTGCTTGTAGTGCCACTCATTACTTCCTTGATTGTTTGCCAACTATTAAGTTATTATTTTAGCACTAGAATATGTAGTGCGACTAAGTACTCCCATGTGTATATGGGACGAAATGATATGATAAGCTGTACCGCTACAGTTATAAGATGTAAGTTGAGGATTAGTCCAATAGTGGTTATACAAGTGTGAAAATAAGTTAAATAGGATGATTATTCAAGTATAGTGGTTTGGTTTAGCACAGAGAAGCGTAGATCTCGTCGAGTTCAGCGCGGTAGGCATCCTCAACAGCCTTGCGGCGAATGTTGCCTTTAGTCGCCGTGCGAGGAAGCGACTTTGAAGGCACAATGACAATCAGATTTGGGTTTGTGATCTGCTCGTGGAGATAGCGCCGTGCGTGGAATTGGCGAGTTTTCCGAATGATGTCCCGCTTGAGCTTCATGTGGTCAACACCAGGAGCAGGCTCAACAAAAAGCGCGGGTGATGGCCGTCCAGTTCCCACGACAATACATTCCTCAATGAGGTCGCCACAGGTAGCCCGAACGTTATCTTCGATAGCTCTGCATATCTGGTAAATTGATTGCTCCAATCACCCAACAAGCGAAACGTACTTGGTATCACATCGCAAACTATTTTCGCTCTTGATCCAGTCGTCGTTGCGACCACGGAATGCATATGATCCGGGCATCATTTCTTGGAACAAATCTCCGGTGTGAAAATGGCCGTCGCTACCGCGCAATGACATATCCGGGCAGTCGCCGGAGCTCGAAAGAATGACAAGTTCCAGCATCTGGACTGATGCCTTGTGTCCTGACTCAGACTGAGCGTCGGCATCGATAGGTAGGAAGGCATAAGATGTTCCGGAAATAGGACGATGGAGTAGTGCGTCCTGGCCTTTGCCACCCACGGAAAGAAGCATTGCCCCACATTCAGTGCTACCGAAGAGGTTCTAATAAAGGGCGACAAGTTCAGCCAAGAATACAAACTTGCTGGTAAGATACACCTTACCCTCATTTTCAGGCCATTTTTGTGTGCCCATTCTTCTTCCTCCAGAGGTAACGGCAAGCCAGAGAAAAGAATTTCATCAAGGCTTTGAAGGTATCCGATAAGTTTCGGATTTTGCCGTGCGTTACGAAGGTGAACGGAGAGGAAGGGGGGAAATTGGTTCAGGCGATTGAGTTGATAACGGTGGATCATATCAATGAGTTCTTCTGTGGTAAATGCGATTTTTGTTGGCTGAATGGTGCAAGACCCGTGCTGCAAGGCGCCGAGAAGCACTGTCACCAGGTCAGGAGAGGCAGTATGAACAATCCCGTGTAGGACTTACTGAAGGTTTGAGCGATGTGGCACATGCTACCCCTAGAGAAGAGTTAGCGATGAAGGATGATACTAGGGAGATCAAGGGCTTACATCCAAGAAAAAACATCTTGCCGGGGCAGATTTCGAGGAGCGCTAGTCACATTGGCCTTCTCGATAATCGCATTGAGCCATCGGGAATTACAAGGGACAAGCTTGGGACTGCCTGAGGTAGAACCACTTGTGTGGAAAATAAATACCAGTTCGTCAGGGTTGGAGGTCGTTCGTATGGGAGGAAGGTCAGATTCAAAACATGTCACGTCTCGCTTTTCAATCGCCAGATGGACGGGAAGGGGGAATGACGAAGTCATTGACTGGAATTGGGAGTCGTATATCAAGGCTTTCGCGTCTGCCTTGGTGAGCAGTTCTAGTACAACCTCGGGATTGGGCAAACGAATGCTGAACAGCTGGGGGATATATCCGGCTCGTGAAAGGCCATAAATATTGAGAACGTCCCGGTAAGTCATTCCAGGCACCCTGCATTGATGATGTTAAAGACCTATATTGCAGGGCGCGCCCCGACAGACATACCATAGACCGACGACAGAGTACTCTGGTACGTCATGAGATTTAAGCATTTGCCGCCAATAGCGAGCAATGAGCTCGACATCATCCTTGAACTGGCGGTAAGATATCGACGACCAATCATGTACTTGATCAGTTGATGGATCTGACTGGGGCACTCTGAAGGCTAGAGCATCTGGGTAGGAAGAGGCACCATGTTGCAAGACGGTAAGGTGAGTCTGATAAGTATACATCGGGGAGAGGCGAATTGACCACAGCAGGTTTGAATGGAGGGACTTTATATACACCTACATGCTGTACAAAGGCCTGAGCATCGAGTCAGAGCCCATCCCGGGACGGAGTTGTTTACGAATGCGGATGATGGTAGAGCGTTGTTAGGCGTTTTGCAGGAGTATGGATAGCCACATGTGACGGCGGTAGGGCAGAACATTGAGACTATTGAGGCACCGCTGTGCGAGCTGAACGTATAACCTGGCGCCAAAACGGATACACCAAGCGGAATCCATGCCGTGGAGTTGAAATGAGACAAGGGCGACCTGAGAAACGCCACGGACGAGAAAGATCGCCGTGTCAGGCCACGGGACTAAATGGAGGACTTCAGGACAAGAAATTGCTCGATTTAGGCGTAGATGTGACATCCTGCATAGACGTAGCAGGCCGGAGTGTCAGTGCCTCTGATCTGAAACTACAACAATCCATCGCGCACTGGATCCGTGAGTGATCTAGGAGCAGCGCTCCGCAAGGTACGGAGGTTAGTGCATCACGTGATCAGAATCGCTAGGAAAATACAGGTGAGCCTAAGCAAAATGAAACAGCAAAACGGGCCAAGAGCACAGAGCTCATTTGCACCGCCCGTGGCGACACGTTACAGCCTCCCGAACTAACGCGTGGATTCAATTACATCACGTTTCCTCCAATCACTGACCTTGTATTCTTGCCATCTTGGTGACTGGTTCTCATCTTACATGCCGGTAAATGAATTCGTTATGAGTCAGGTTGAAGTGAAGGTAAAATTTCAAAGCGGTTACGGTACAGACCGTTCAAAGGAAATGATGGCGAACGCGAAACACTTTGAGTGGGATTGAACGAAGAAGAACGGAATGAACTTTGACATGGTTTGCCACCCGCAGACTTATGTAACCCATACTTGGCCATGTCATGTTGAGGCTATCATCTGCCGTTGTCGGTACCTCATGCCAACGGCGTCAAAATATAAATTTAAGTGTGCCTTGAGGGCTCAGAATAAGTATGAGGCCAGAACCTGTACTATGGCCGCGTGGCTGTCCAGGATGTCACAGTCCTTAGGGCTTTTCGTGAAGACGTTCCCTGGTGAATTTCTCCCGAATCAGACCCGCTGCAGATCAGAATAACCGGCGAGAAAGGCAGTTTGTCAGTCACTGAAGTTTCACACCGCTCGCTACCGACCTTTGGTGAAACTTTGATCTGGTTCCTACCAGACACAGCGCACAAATCCAAATGTTTTGTCATTGACGCTGTGAGAATCGAGATTGCCTCCCTAGTTTAGCAATGTCATCGGACTCGGTAGGAAGGGATCAATGAAGGCCGGTCAGGAACTGCGCTGGTGATGCAAATTCACAGAAAAAGGCGTAATTATGTAATATCGTTACCTCTTGACTTAAAATGCTTGTTCTGTTCTTATGTGCGATTTTGGGGCATCTGGAATCTGCTATTGTCAACAGCAATTTAAAGTCTGAACAAATCATCCACCATCGCTTGATCTCTGTGAGTCCTGTGATCGCGGGTGATTGTATTTTTTTGACTGTCGACGTACTCCGGGGAAGGCGGCCCGCCTTCATCGGGCAGGTTGTCGGAGTGTTTTTTCACCGTAAAGCCACTACATATTCTTGGTGTCGATAAGGCGAGCGCTGAAGCTTTTTTGGTTTTCAATTTCTGTCCGGGTAATATACCCCCTAGTCTAAGGGCCCCATTACCCTGCCGCACCTATCGAAGGTGGGGGACAGCTATCTCTGTCGTGTAAGGTAGAGCCGCGTATTCCATGAAGCTTGGGATACGACATCCCCCGCTGCTTCGTATTATGATATAATTTGCATGCGACCCTTCTGAATGCACGATAGACGGTCCATGACCCACCCTTGTGGCAAGTAATAATTATGAGAGATGGTAATGGTTTGAGGATGCGAAGAGCAAGTTCAAGTTCATTTGGTTTGGTGCACTTTGTGGTGTGGTCTCGGTATTTTCCGACCAAAACAACCTTCGCTCTGCCTTTGCTTCTTGGGAGTCCATATCATCGACTCTAGAGCTTCTGTGAGTCCGTTTTCGTTGGTTTTACCTACTTTTACTCATTGTTAATCTCCCACTTTTACCTCCACGTCATCAGCCACGGTGGTTGAGCTTCATAGCTTCCCAGATTCTGGCTGTCGATGCTAGGGGGAGCCAGCCCCATTCACAGGCAGCATCTCAAGCAAGCTGTCCGAATCTGCGTCGGGCGCCACAGTCCTCTTGGAACATCAATCCATTCCATTTGCCATTTTCGCCATACAGCATGTTCGAATCTGCACTCCCAGGCACGTACACCCAACCACATTCAGACCAGTGCAGAAAGAACTTCTCCACCCGCCCATGCTCATGCCGGGTCTTATTCTCGCAACCCAGTGGCAAGGAATCCTTCTATGAACATCAAGCAAGCTCCGACCACCGCAAATCTGGACGGTTATCCACAGGAAGTGGTGGCTGCCATCGATACATTTCGCGGAGAGGCAAGAGTCTTGGCAGATTACGAAGCTGTAGAAAAGATCAAAGACGTTCCTGTCCACTCTCGATATTTTACCGACAGGGAGAGCGTCAACCGTCTTGCACAGGATGCAGCCATGACTTCACGCCCACAACGAGCGCTGCAAGTTCTGAACATTTCGCATCAACTCGGGTGCCAATTAAAACCAAATCATTACGAGGGCATTGCCTATCATCTAGCAGACAGAAGGCACTGGATTTTAATCCCCCCGCTAGTCACGGCCGCCAAGCACAATTGTGGCCGGACAACGGTCCGACTCCTCAACTGGAAGATGCGTGCTCTCGTGGAAAGTCAACGTTACGATCAACTCGACCATGCATTCGAGGAGTTCATAACCGAGGGCCTTCACCCGACCAGGCGAACGTTTCATATCCTCATATCAGGGCACCTTCGCAACCGAAATTTGAATTCGGCAAAGCAGTACATGGAAAAGATGGCCACTACTGGGTTCCCCGTAGATCCCTCTACTCATGCTGTCATTGTTGCCGCGTATCGTTCTCTGGGAGTAGACCTTCAAGTGCATACCCATGCCTTCGAGGCCTTGCGCGATTTAGATGGGAGGCTATCTACTGTTGTCCTCAACAGCATCGTACAGCAGCTTTTAGATTCGGGAGACGAAGAAGCCGCGACACGGTTTATGTTAGCATTCGACCTTCCCAGTGGACACGGTCGAGGACCTGGCAATACCACCGAGCTCGCTGGCGAGTACACCTCCGGTTCCATGTCAAAGCGCATCCACACAGACCCCCCTACTGTAAAACCGGATGCGGTCACTTTCTCAACTCTTTTGCACTACATGGCAAAAGAAGGCAAGCTTTCGCGTATGCTTAAACTTCTGGATCACATGAAACGGGCTGGTGTCCATCCAGATCCATCCATAGTAGCAGCGCTCATTCGAGGATATCTAGCTGCAGGTCGAAGTCGCGAAGCCATTAGTGTTGTCGCCGTGATGCTGGACATGCAATTTCCTGTTGCTGCTGGGGTTTTCTGCAGCATGATGCAGGTGCAACCTCTCACAGTGTTCCCAGTTGACGTCCGACGTGTTCCCTTGACTGTGCAAATATTCAATGCACTAATGAGCGGATTACTTGGTGTCGTGGGTCTCAGGGCGATGCGAAACCTCTTGCGGACAATGCGTACTGTCGGGATTAAACCTGATAGTCACACGGCGGAAATTCTTATGGATTTCCTCCAGCAAGCGCAAGGAGCTCATCCACGTCAGTTGATGCGCGTGCTTCGTTCATTTTCCTCGCCCTCGCTTCTGCCTACCATCCGGCATATCAACATCATCCTTCGGAGCATCGTTCGTCGCGAGAAATTCATGGTTCACGGGTGCGGATGGGACGCTACGGCCGCCAAGTTCTCAAAAAAGCGAACGTACAACCCCAAGTTTTCGGATAGGCTTATTCTGGACACCACCGTCTGCCATCATCCCACAGCCGGTCTCAAACTCCCTCGTCGTTCACGGTTGAAATCCTGGTTCACACCGATCCTGCAGTCTGTTTCCCGGCGCGCCATTCAAAGCGATCGTGCAACCGTTGCACTGAGGCTCGAGCATGAAGCAGTTGTTAGGTCTGACATGGAAACCTCTAGAACTGTTTTCCGAAACATGTTGGATCAAGGCCTTCACCCAACCATCTATCATTATGCAACGCTCATGGACGGGTATGTCAAGATGGGTGACGTTCAAGGTGCCAAGCAAGTGCTTCGAGACGCCCTCGATGCTGGCATCCAACCTAACGCGACAATGTATACCATTCTGGTCAATGGCTGTGGTCGCCAAGGACGGCCAGAGGAGGCTATGCGGGCCTTTCGTGCAATGATCCATGCCGGCATTGTTCCTGATGTGCCTTCTATTGACGCAGTCGCCCATGCATATTTCGCCGTTGGTGCATATTCCGTGGCGAGACGGGTATTGCGCGAACTGTGGGCTCAAGTTCGGCCATTTCCTCCCGAGCTCGAAAACGCGACTCTTCGCACACTCGCCGTCACGTTTCGCTCTTATGACTCAAATCCGGAGCATGGGAGACGCCGATTGTCCAAACGTCAGCAACGCCTTTTGCACTGGAAAATGAGGGCAATCAAAACAGAGTGGATGCGATTTGAGCAGTGGACTGGATCTCGGTCCCTTTCTGGGGAGGTAATGAGGAAATAGGAACGACTGGTTCATGCAAGTCAGGATGTTCATAACGTGAGGCAAGGGATACATACTAGTACGCTGCTATATACAGATTACAATATCCATAAAGCTGAAAAAGGAGCCCTATCGAGCATGTGCAAACTTTGAATCCAATAGTCGGAGAGCCTCTCTGACACCATCTGTGTTCACCTCCCGCATTCTCCGACGTCCACATTCGATCAACACCTCCTGCGGAACAAGCCTTGGTGGCGGAGACCGTTCTCTTTGTTTTTGGTGATAGCGCTCATGTGGATCCGTCAGTAGCACTGATTGATGGTCAGGTGCACTGGACCCACCCTGACGAGAGTGTCCTGCCATGGACATGCTACGTTCTGGCGTAACGGATCCTGGCGCCGGTGATATTACCACCCGTGAGCCCGTGCACTTGGATCTGCGAGCAACCACCTCGGCTAAGAGTGACAGATCTGCAAATGCGACATTTGGATGTGATTTGAACTGCCGCCAAGCATCGTCGGTGGGTATCGATGTTTCGGTGCGAGGTAGATTCGAGGATGAAATGATAGGTGCTATACCACAGGATCCGCACTTCGTGATGTCTCCGCAGCAACCACCGACGACAATCTTGTCCGATTGGTTCGTGCGTATGGGGCAATCAATGCACGGTGATGTGGAATTGATAGAGTGCCCAATTGCCTGGCAGAACGCCTTGCCAAAAGCGTCATCTGAACATGCCATGCAATTGGAAGGGTCACCTGAACATTTGGCGGATGACGATAGGACTGAAATCGGGGTCACGGAGAATACTGAGTTTGTGCTCTGGCCTAGCGTCCGTCGACGTATTGGGACAGGCGCTTGGTATGCCGGGAGGTTCTCGAGGATGTTCAATTGCGAAGATGTAGGTGCCCCAAGCTGGGAAGGTTGGTCCATATGCGGAATGTTAACAGGATGGTCATGTTCCGACTTGAGTGAGATGCGGCTTAAATCAGTGTCAGCGGCTGCTTGTTGTATGGCCATTTCCCTGCAAACGCAAGGAATGTCCGGGGTACACAGTACACATGGGAAAGAATCCTCTGGATCTTCTACTTCCATTGCTGGAACAGGCTCGGTTGATGAAGGGTAGTTGAGCATGCTGGCGAGTGAGGGCGGGGGTGTGGGAAATACTCCAGAGTGACTCTCGTGTACTGATGGAGGGAAACTGTGGGAGGCTCCCTCATCAGGCGAGGAAACCATTGAAGAAGATGAAGGGGTATATGAAGTAAAATGAAGGCCCTGCGGAGAGTTCGTGGTCTCAGTTTCCATCTTCGCTCGCTTGTTGCTATTGCGAGTAGGTCGCCCGGGGGACATGCTAGGCGACACGACCATAGCATCATCTCTGTTCCTCTTTCTTTCACCGTCATTCGACTCCACTTCCCACTCGAGACGAGCGATCGTTTCCTTCAGCAACTGATTCTCCTTTCGGAGTTCCTCGTTTTCATCTTTCATCTTCTTCGCAATGTTCTGGAGAGCGACATTACGTTCTATCTCCCCCTGTTCGTAAGAGTGAAGACGAGCCTGTAGCTCTGCAAGCTGTGATTGCTTCCGTTCACGGAATGCGCGTTGGGCGGCTCTGCAAAACAAATAAGTAGATGTAGTACACGGAAACCAGCTTATCCCGTCACCTGTTTTGAACACGCCTACCCGTAGACTCCGAGTCCTGCAATTAACGTCAGCCCTGAAGCGCGGTGGATATGTGAAGTATTTACTTCGTCATCCTTCGGGGCTGGAGGGCCAGCAGAGGTCTCCTTCTTAGGCTTTCGCCCTGGTTTAGGTTTAGCTGGGATTACCCACTCCTTCGAGGCTGCAGATGGTTTCGTTGTTCATTGAGACTTACCCCCTCTGCAGCGATGAACCCAACTCACCTGTTGCCCATAGCGTCGAAGACGAGGAAGAGGCCGTCTGAGCCATGGGAGACGGTCCAATAGGAACCATGCTTTAGTGAACGAAGACTAATGGAATGGTGGTAAAGCAAATGCGGGAAAGGGAAGATGCTGAACGTTGTGGCGAGAATATTGAGCAAGTCGTCAGGGTCAGCGTCGACCTCGAGGAAGAATTGTGGACTCGTCAGCAAAGCTACATAGATTGATCAGATCCTGCGAGATTCTGAGAAACACACGGGGCGCGCCGCACCGCCTCCATTTCACTGTAACCTGAGAACGCTACACATGCATCTGACTAAATCAAGCAAGTTACTCCACAACCTCCTCCTCTATTTGCTCAATAACTTCGTCGATCCACTCCTCAATCTCTTCTTTTTCCTCTTCACGATGCTCGCCATTGAGTTTCTGGCCACGACTCCGTTTCTCTTCTGCGATGTCTCGCTTACACCGTGCCCGCCATGCATTCCATTCATCGACCAGGCGTTTACGGTGAGCAATTAGCTCTGCGCTAACATTACTTTCCTCCGCAGCATCTTCCTCGTCGAACGCCCGGCTGTACTCCCGCAAATTCTTCCGAATCTGCCGCTGTTGCTCCTTTGTAAGGAGACTGCGGGGCCGCGGTCGCCAAATAAATTGTTTGAAGCGATCCAGGATGTGTTTTTCTAGTTCTTGTCCCCGGAAGTCCCAGACAGCATAGCCATTCTCAAGCTGTTCAACAACGCACATGAGCACAGCACAATAAGAGCCGAGTGTGACAGACCGTGTGCCTCCACGCGCTTGCACTGGTAGCCAAGTATCGCCCACTTGGATCCCATTCCACATCGGTTACACCATAATGATCGGCCGAACCAAGTTGCTGTATGCCACTACCCCATTCTTCTTTTACATTTTGGCCTTCTCGGCGATCTTCGCTGGTAAAATCTAGATCCCAGAACTCAAGTTCGGACTTAGTCGATGAGCCGACTGTCGCGAGTACTACGTGTCTGCCTCGAGGAGACCAACGTATCGTATTGCTAGTCCTTGATGTAAGGGTGCCTGTTTGTATGGAAGTCAAAGGACAAAGCTCAAACAACATTAACAGCACGTACGCAACAGTTTGAAATCATTCTTAGCGCGATCCAGCTGATAGAAGCTGATATCGGTTTTGATCGTAATTCCAGGCCCGGGATTACCGAGGTTTGGATCATTGCTTGACACAATAGCAAATCGCTCTCCTTTCGGCTCCCAAGAGAAGTCCGTCACTGGGTCTATATGACGTGTAAGTGAATGATCTAGTTAGTTCAAGGTTTTTGCACCTTTCAACTCTACAACTTCAACGGGGAAGTCCTTCTCGCGAACTCGGAAAATCTCAAGGTTACAGAAAATAGATTTCTTAGTCTTGGTATGGCGGTCAACCTTGACACAAAGGAAGTCACCCTGGTTCTGCCAATGAAGCTTGCACTATAACATTGATCGTGAATAAAGAATCGAGCGCAGAGAACAAAGCTTGCCTCTGTGACATTGAACAAGTTCTTTTGTCGTAGAACAGTACGACTCGGGAAGCTGATGAGGGTTACTCGCGCGGGTTGGTTAGCAACTTCAGGCGTCCAGTAAGCAAGCATGTTTTCCTTCTTCTTTGCACCTTTCTCAGCTTTCGCGGCCTTCTCTGCGTCTTCCTTATCCTTGTCTCCAAGAGGGCACCATTCGAAGTCGACAACCCCCTCAATCTTTAGACTCTTCTTATCGTGAAGACCCATGCTAGGCAACTCGTAGACACTAATCTGCTGTCCTGGCGTTACCCGAGCGACAAACTTATCATCGGAACTCCACTTTAATGCGGGCCACTGCATTTGCTTTTTCATTGCTGGATCTTCATTTTCATAAATCGTAGTGGGGAACGTGCGAAGAAGGTGACCGGACTTGATGTCCCACACGGCAATGTTATTGCCCTCATCTTCAGGTGAAAAGAACTCGGGGCCTTGAGGGAGGTTAGCCGGGACTGTAATAGGATCGTGTGACCAAGTAACGAGGTAGTTTTCGCATGGAGAGAAATCGATTAACTTGACGAGAGGATGGGCGAAGCGGTGTTGAGGTTCCCACGATGGTCCACCCCACAGGCGAACACCCTGACGGAACAGCGTAGCAAAGAATGTGCCGAGAGGCGACCATGAAGCGTAGAGTTCCGTCCAATTCTGGCAAGATTTTTAGCAGATGCAACGACGCGTAGAACATCCAAATACCTTTTTCGCATAGGCAACTTCACATTGCGAAGGCTTCCCGTGCCAGTTGATCTCTACGTCATCACCGCGGTAAGTCACGTACTGATCGCGACCTTGAGGATCAGCCAGCCATGCTCGGAGATGTTCCTTTAGAGAGGATAAGTTTAAAATATTGGTCGCTATGGACTATACAAACTTTTGGACGGTAGTCTTCCACTTTTGGCTCAATGTATGTCTCGTCCATGTTTGCAAAGCGCTCGATGTCGCTGAATCGATTGATATGGAAAGTATGTTTGGAGTCAAAAGGATGTCCATGCATCGCACTAGCCGCAAAGGCAGCCGCGTCTGGGTTTCCAAGGTCAATGAAGACGAAGCTACAACACTTTAGGTTCCAGAAGTCTAGCAGCATGGCTAAAGCAAGCGTACCCTTTGGTTTTTCCTGCACGGTCGTCCCATGGAACAGATATGTCGTCTGGCTTGATCACAGCCCCTCTTCTGGAAAACTCCTTCGATATTTTTGCGAGTAACTTGTCGAGCTTAGACTTGTCGATGATAGGCACTCCGTCGACCACGATTACATTGTCGAAGCCGTCGTCAAACTCCACACGATATCTAAGCGGGGAGGAGATGAGAAGAAGCAAACTGGAAGCGCAAGAAGGCAGCACTTGGCCTCAATGTCTGAAAAATCAAGCTCGTCGTCGGTGGTGCTGTGCGAAGCGCCGTTGGGAATGGCCATTCTGTCGTGCTCGTCGAAGTCTGCCTTGAGAAAAATAAAGTTCAAGGAAAAGTTGTTGGGTAAATTACATAATTAGGATCGTTCATTCGATGAGCTGTCGCAACTTGCAAGGAAACGACGCGTCGTATGTCATGTAACTATCTTCGGTCGTTGACACAGTTGTCAACTTGCCGATCCATAGGGCTTAAAGCTCAAGACCATGTCCTCCGTGATGAGATCAAGCTATTCTTTCTTATAGACCTCTGTGACGTTTGAGGCATTGGCTTCGACGTCACACGTGGTTCTTATCATCTGTTCATACGTGCGAGATATCGCAGCCAATAGAATCAACAAATGGGTATTCAGTAGCGTCCACGATACGCTCTCCCTCTTTGACAATTGGTTCAGGACGTGAGCACGCTGTATTAGGATCCTTGACGGCGCTTGATTCTCCACCGTAGCACGTGTGTCCACTTTATAAAATGATCGCTTTATGGAAATAAGCCAGCCGCTCTCTCACCCAGCTTGTTATCTTCGGGGCACCTTAGCATGTCCGTCGAGAAAGATGTCAGTTACGTTGATGAGAAGGAGACGAAGGCCGGCGACAATCACAAGGTCCCTGCAAGGACCTATGCCGCAGAACTGAAGGCTGAAACTCATGACCTTGACAAGAGAGAGTCGCTCAGCGTATATTTCACCATCCTGGCGGCAGGCTTTGGTTTGATCAGCGACGGTTGTAGGTTTTGACTTTAAACCGTAGATAGCAGCATGGTCATCTGATACCTCACAGATCAAAATAACTTGATGACAATGAGCAATGTTCGTCGGCATTGTCATGCAATCAGGAATGTCCCTGACTTGCTTTACTAGGTTATCTTCAAGCAGTTATACCCCGAAGACTACACATCTACTGTGTCGACGCGGGTCTCAAATGCCTTGCTGGTTGGTGAGCAGGACATAGCGAACCTAACTATGACGCATATCTTATTTGTAAACCAAAGGCGCTGTTATTGGTCAAATACTCGTGGGCTTGATGTGCGACAGACTGGGACGAAAGGTAGCCCTTGTGTCAACAACCTTACTGATCGTCCTTGGGGCTACACTTGCTACTGCGGCTCACGGTGCCCACGGAAGCGCCCAGGGGTTGTTCTGGTTCTTGACTTTTGCTCGAGGCATCACAGGCATTGTATGTATTATCTGAGTCCTATTCTGCGTCCTTAACACCCAGATTCCAATCCCCTTGTTAGGGAGTCGGAGGTGAATACCCTGCCTCTTCCACAAGTGCCAGCGAGGCTGCGAACGAGAATTCCCTGAAGACCCGCGGTCCAGGTTTGTTCTTACCGTCTATCCCAGTTTATATGACCTTACGGACACGTGCAGTGTTCATTATGGTCACAAACTTTGTTCTATCTGTGCGTATGTATTCTGCTATCGGGACCCATATCTTAGCAATTTGATTAAGTTTGGCGGGCCTCTCGCGGTATCGGTGTTCCTCATAGTCTTATCGGCTGCTGGGGAGAACCATCTTGGAACAGTCTGGCGTGTGTGCTTTGGTATTGGCATATTACTGCCTTTGACTGTATTTGTCTTCCGTCTTCGGATGCTGAGCTCTAAGCTGTATCGCAAGGGTGCCATCAAGCGTATGCATAAGTTTGCTCTGTTATCCTCCGTCTTGAATTTCATTCCAGGTCGCGTCCCATATAAACTCGTCTTCAAGCGTTACTGGCGAGAGCTGATTGGAACTTGTGGGGCTTGGTGAGTCGTACTTGGTTCAAAGGTGCTGATTTAAATCTCATTTTAGAACCAGGTTCCTTTACGACTTTGTGAGCCAAATGTGCGATCGCGGTTTTTCGCAGACTCTCACTTTCTTTCTCGCATAGGTCACATTCCCCAACGGTGTCTTCTCGGGTACTATTATTTCGAGCGTGATACACAACGGCGATATAAAGAAGACGGCAGAATGGCAACTCCTCCTTGGAACAATCGCCCTCCCCGGCGTTTTCGTGGGTGCCTATCTCTGTAATAGGCTAGGTCGAAGAAATACAGTAAACAAAGGCTATTGGTTAATAAGAAGGTGCTGATTTGCATTTAGATGATGCTCGGCTTCTCCGGATACCTCTTATTTGGCCTCACCATTGGATTAGCTTATAACAAGATCACCCAAATAATACCACTTTTCGTCATCTTGTGAGCTACCCAATTTGACCATGCTAGACTCTTCTTGACGGCTTCTCTTAGCTACGGGCTTATGCAATCATTCGGAAACCTGGTACTTGATGCAATTTTCATTAACCGAGCAGCGTTTCGTCTCAAGTTTCATACCTTAGGGTCCTGGTGACATGCTGGGTCTGACAAGCTCCGAGTCATATGCGACTCCAATCCGGTGAGGCATCGATGACAAGAACTAGGTGATCCAGTACTAATTAATTCAACAGTGGCACCTGCTATGGAATATCCGCCGCTATCGGGAAGACTGGAGCAGCCGTTGGCACTCAGGCTTTCACTCCCATACAGAACAATCTGGGTAAACAGTGCGTTAGAAGTTCTGCCAGCTATTCATCCGTTCACTGACCTGCCTCTCTAACTCTCTGAAGGTGGACATTCATCATCGCCGCTATTTGCGGCGTAACTGGTGTTCTGGTCACGTATCTCTGCGTCCCAGACATGACTGGGGTTGACCTCGCTGACGAAGACGTCAAATTCATGAAATACCTTGCTGACAATGGTTGGGAAGGCCATGTAGGCGAGGATGATGAGAAGGAGATGATATCAGGCCGCTATGTCGCGGAAGCTAGCTCTGAAGAGCTCTGCGCAGAATGACAAGTCTTTCCTATATAAGTTCAATGTGAAATGAATAGTCACGTGATCTGCCACTTCTTTCGCGAGGCACGCGCATAATATCCTTCGCATTGATTTTGGATGTCCTCTTCGCTGTTGCGGACATCGCGTTCCCTGTGCTCATCATGCGTGCGCTGGCGACATCATAGACTTTATGTATCGCATGCGGCGTTAGCAACCTCGGCTTTTCCGACAGGTAGCCTTCAGCAAACGGAGACATCGTCTTCTGGACCTAGTCATGCATCGGGGAAGGCAAACTCACAAAAAGGATTCCGGTCTCCCAGGGAAACGAAGTCAGGGGATCATACACCCTTACAATCTCGGAATCCGCTGGAGCCTACCAGTGTCGACCTTTACCTTGCCTCAATACATGCTGCTGGCTTGGAACCAACTTTGGATGACATAGAGCGCTGCAGACCTAAGAGGCACTCTTCGTCGGAGTCATCTAAATATGCAGAAGAATACAATAATCTCTTAGACACACTCTGTCGGTCCTTCAGCAAGGACCAACTACGGAAGTTTACAGAGTTGTATCAGCTCGACCCCATATGGACACGTACTTCCAGACGGAAAGTAGAATACGCGGAATCCATTATCGAGAAACAGTGGAACTGGCCGTCGTTAAAGGAAATCGAGAGGAGGAAGAGAGATAGAACAGAGGTTGTTGCCAAGAGTCAGTTTTATTCTGCTGATTGCGCGCATTCCGAGCCTGACTTCTGTAGTATTCGCCGTCAACCCAAGTCAACTTTTCCTCATTCTTGGAAAAGGTGGAGTCTTCCCAAGATACTACCATCTTCGTGTAATGACAAAATTCCAGATGGTGCCGACTTGCTGCAGCTTTCCATGCAGTACAACGTCCACATTTCATTGGCTTCTAATCCACTTGCCTTGCGAGTGGAAGGATTAAGGGGCGCGATGAAGCAACTCACAGAGCATCTGAATGACTTGAAGAAGGTAAGGTCGTTGAACTCTACGCCTATGATAGAACACTAACCGATCCGAAGGGTATCATCGATGAAATCGTCGAGTTGCCTTCAAAGCGACCTATTCGTCAAGATCTGGTCCAGCGTATATCACGTCTTGCTGGTGCTTATGTGGAGAACCTTGGTCACAAGGGCAAGGCAGGTTCTGCCGCCTATCCGTCGAACAGCCATTAAAAGTTTCTTTAGATTAGGATTTGTGCTAAGGACCCAGAAAAAATGGATATCGCAAAAAGGCTTGCTATACGTGCTTCGACGGAGGTGAGCTACGTCGTTGGAAGAAATATGATCAAGCTTGACTGATGGATGGCTTAGGGTCAAGACAATTCTTCGCCTCTTCTTTGCTATGTGCCAGCGAAGGCAAAGCTCGAGCATTCTGTACCTCCTTCCTTTATGCCACACACGTACTCTATCTACCCTTTCCTTTCTCCTCGACCGTTGCCTTGGACGACGATAAAAGGAGGATCTTTCCGTATTCGCAGGGTTGCAGATTGGCTCGGTGCTACTGCCACTGAAGACATATCGAAGACTGGTGGCTTGGCAGGAGGCCAGGGAAAAGTGATGACCAAAACTGAGTTAGCTTGTCTCCTAAGTGAGCTCGAGTTTGTGCTGACTTTTCTTGCAGAGAACCTAGAGACCTTCAGGAATTGCTCCAGAGTGCCCCGAAAACCTCTGGTAGCGAAAGGCTTGTAACTGCATCGTAAGTGCGCTGCTACTCGAGAGGACACATCTAACTCTGTTCAAGTTTTGGACACATTGTCCTTGCGTCTCCGTCGCCGAGCGGACATTCCATGCTTACTCCACCATTGAAGGGGAACTGGACATTATCAAAAATTCTCAAATGGCTGTACACATCAAGCACTTCGCTCATGTTCGTTCCCAGGTGTGTCCAATGGTGCTCCGGTCATCCCGTCCATGTGCTAATCGATAATCCCAGTCTCCCTCATACGTTACTGGATTCCATACCTTCCAACCAGAAAGTCCTACATCGCGTCTTGTATCGCACGCTTTCTGGGTCCCATCTTGAGAGGACTCCTTACCAACAGTTGATCAAGTTAGAAATGGAGTTCTCGATGTCAGATTTAGCCAGGTCCAACGCTTCAGGACTTGAGCACAGTGACTCAGATCGTGAATTGACAGACGATTTACCAGTTGACGTCGATCGCGATGCATCATCTCCTCTGGATTTATCTCAGGACTCAGCCGCTTCGGAGGAACCTTCGCTAGATGCACAGCAGACCACCCCACAGATTTCCGTCAACGTTTCCGACGCGGTATGCCTCGAAGGCATTGAGTCCACGGTTGATGTCATGATGCCTGATCGGTTCGTTAATTCCCAGGTTTATTGTAGCGTGGACTAATTTGAGGTAGTCCCATGGATATTCAATTCACTGTCTTTGACCATGCGGTCCTTTCTGTGGGTGCTCAACCACCGGTGCTTGTTGAGTATGCGAAGCAGCTTAGACAATTGTGCGCTTCTGTCATTTATTATGGCTCTCGAACTGGATTCTCATTCATCCTATCATTGGCAGCTTGACCTCTCAAGATGGCGAAGCGATCCAACCACAGCCGCTAGCCACCTTTGACTTCCGCGGTCAGACTTACTTCCTTCAAACCAGTTTGAGTGTGCGTCAAGCGATCGAGGCAACACAGCTGTCGATAGGTGCTGGCGAGGACCTTGAGCAGCCTATTCCTGCCCAAGTAATCACAGAAAGTCTGTTGGACTTGGAGAGCAATCAGAAATTTACCTCTTGTCAGGTGCGTGCATGTGATCGCGTGATTGAATCGACGTGCTCATTTCATGATCTAGGTGAAGCTTGATAACTCTGCGGGCGCGGAAGCTTGGGGCCAATTCCTCGCATCGTGTGATCATGTCAGCACCGCATCAATCCCTACTCAGAGTCACAACCCAGATTTGCCTGCCTCCTAACTTACCACTATTGTATACACCCAGAATAATAATTGATGTTCCCAAGCTCAAGTCACGGACACCACGAATACACGATGGTAAACTAGTTACCCTCATTTTCGCTTTTTGTTTGCCTTTTCTTTCCGTTTCTTTGCCCGTGTCTGTCCAACAGTCAGTCCCCGTAAGATCAATGCACTGCAAGAATAATACCTCTTTTCTCATCCTTGCATCGACCATGACATAGCGCCCCTTGACGCCTTTCGGCCTGCCTTTGAGTCCTTTGTGAGGACCCTTCGCGACCACTACCTTGGCCTCTTTCTTCCCATTTGCTTTGGCAGTTCCTCTGCGCATAAGCTTCTCTATTTGCTTTGCCTTCTCGCGTTCGGTCATATCTGACGTTTCGTTCACTCCCTCTGCTTTCTTCATCGCCTTATCTAGTCGTTGTGTGGCCCGCAGTTTCTTCCTCCCCTTGGCCTCAGCAATCTTCTTGATTGGACGTGCATCAAGAGTGCGTTGACGTGCTCGCAAAGCAGCAACGGCCTCCTTAGTTACAGGGATATTCGCCTTGTAGTGCTTTTCCTCGTCATCCAAGAACCACGACGGTAAGCCGTCTCTTGCGTTAAGAGAATAACGATTGAATCCGTCATTGAGGAGATGCGTTTTGGTAGTTTGACGATTCACCAATTGCTGGGCAATGGACACAGCTTCCACCGTGGTTAGGCCATACTCTGAAACATTGGTCAGAAAGTTCATCAGGATTGCCAATTGGGCCGTTACACGAACTTTCGACGTGTTTTTTCTTCACTTCGTCTTGGTTTTCGTCCTCAGCGTCCCACATTTCAACATCGTGATCGTCCTGCTGGGGCACAACCTCGAAGTCATCATCCGATATTGCAGCAGGCTGGTTGATCTCATCAGCATGGAACTGAAAATGAGCGACTTGGAACGTACATCATCCTGCCATTCTTCCTCATCCTCGCCATGCTGCACTGAGGTCATATCCACATCCTCCGCATCCTCTTCGACATGGTCGAGACCTTCTAAATCGCCAAAAAGTCCTTGACTGAACCATACCTGGGAAGCACGACTCCCTGTGATTGGCTCCTCAAGCTTTGTCACGAGCTTGATCTTCTTGCCTGGCTTTGTTTCTGTTTCCTGAGGTCTTCTTCTCTTTCGACCTGGCGTTTCGGGTTCCTCCTCAATGTCGCTTTCATCCGATGAATCACCATCTACGTTTCCCTTCGCGGCTTCCATCTGGTCCCAGCCGCCTTCCTCATCACTTTCACTATCGTCGCCCTTCTGAATCCCGCCCCATTCCTCCAGCAATCCATTCTTCCTTCTCGCTTCCTTAGCCCTAAACTGTGCGTCACGTTCCTTCAGTTTCTCCTGGTAGGCATCATATAGACCATCCAATTCCGCCTCGAGTTGCGAAGTCTTTCGATCCCTTTCTTCCTCAGAATCAAGCACCTCATCCTCTTCGTCTTCCACTACCACCTCATCTTCTTCCTCATCCTCCGGGGTATCTTCATCTACCCGTATTATTCCGATTCCGCCTTTATTTCTCAACTCCCTTTCCGTGCCCGTCAAATCGAAGACATCTTCTTGGCCCATTCCTAACGAAGGATCGCTTTGCTCGAGACCGATATCTAGCGGCGCGGTCATCTGAAGCTGCATCCGTTGAATGGTCTTGGTCTTAATCTCATTTGCACGTCGACGTTCGCGTTTAGTACGCGCAGCTGCTTCAGTGTTCAATCTTTCGAGCTAATACATGCGTCAGAACGATAACAACTAAAAACGAACAATACAGACCTCGTTTCGAATCTGCTGTTCTTCATCAAGTTCATCAGTGACCTCTGCGGTCTCCACGAGATCCTCAACGTCCTTTTCCTTCACCTCTAAGCCAATCTGTGGGTAAAGGTAAGCACCATGAACAGCGAATAAAAATGCGACACTGACTTCTTCACGAAGCGCAGTCCGCCACTTTAGCAGATTCTTAAAGTCTCCCTTGCCGAGCACTTTCAAATCCCCGCAGCTTGCCTGGACGTCAGGACTAGTGATGTCGAGTTGCAACCACCTGAAGACCATATCAGAACGGCGTGACAGGGGACTAAAAATTATTATACTCTTTTTCCTCTTGCGACTCAAAGCTTATCTTGTTAACCAGTCCGAGCACAGCGATTGGCTCAACACTCCGAATGAAGTCACTTGCAGAAGCCTTTTTGAACAAAGTGTAGTCCCCGTCATCGTAACCGTCACGTTTCCGACGTTTCTTCTCAGGATGGAATACATTTGCCTGTACATTGTTTGCAGAGGTACCTTTATCCGCACCAGATGCAACAGTGGTAGACAGGTCCTTGAAAACATGTTTGGGGTCCAAGAACTTAGGGTCGATGTGTTTGGGAGCAAGGAAGTCCCGGCAGACTACGAAAATCTCAGCAGACACGTTTCTATCTTCACGTAAATAATAGAGAAAATCACCAGGGTAACAAAGCGCACCTGGATGACGGAGGCTTTGTAGCTTCCACTTTTCCAAACAACTGGTTGAAGACCCAGATCAAATTGTTGTAGTCAACGCTTCGGAAAACCTTGGTGACGAAAGTCCCGCCTTTCATGAGAAATTCTACCGCGAGTTTTAAACTCATCAAAACAAGCTCAGATTGGCTGTATGCGTCCTGCACCCATGCAGTACCGACATTCGGTGCACCATCATGAAGAACTACGTCTGCCTTCCAATCCTTGAGTTCGCTACGAATGAGATTACGACACTGCGTAGTGGTAATGTCTGTCGCGAATGTGACGACACGGGGTATGGGTTTAATCGGCACGAGGTCCACACCTGCATGGTGGAGTGATGGAATCGAACGAGAGATCTTCAAACGTTTGTGAAACACGCACCAACGATGACGCTATTCGCAGGCATGTACTTGCTAGCCACCTGAAGCCAGCCTCCTGGGGCTGCGCAAAGATCAACGCAGCATCGAGCTGATTCAAGGAATGCATATTTTTTGTTCAATTGAATGAGCTTGAAGGCCGACCGCGCACGGTAACCTTGCTCTCTAGACAGAATCTGTTAAAACATGATATTTTCAGAACTTTAGGGAGATGCGCACTTTGCAAGCTTATAATACTTGTCAAGCCGACCCTTTCCTGTCTTTTTCTGTGCTTTACCCATGGCAGGTATGGACGAAGGTGGCTTTTTTTAGACGGAATCAAAAATATTGTAAGATATGACATAACTCATTATTTACACGCATTTTCAAGTTACTGCCTTGACACAACGTTTTGATCATTTTCTCTCATTATATAGCATGGCGATTCCCAACTCTTCGACGCCGCTGCTTCCCGGAGGGCCGCCTTTTGTGATATCCTCGCTACTTTGGAGGTCGGGCGCTATCCTTGGTTAGCTATATTACTGCAACTTAGTGACACGATCTGATTTTAGTGTTCACACTCGTCTGTCTTGAAATGATACTGTTTAGCCACCGTAGGGATGATTGCTGGAGCTTTTGGCTCCCATGCTTTGAAGCGCCGTCCCGGCATGTCGCCAGACGGCTTGTCTGCTTGGGGAACGGCGTCTCACTACGCAGTTCGCAACTGCTCTTCGTTTACGATTCGTTTCTGACAAGGACAAAGATTTTCAATGGCCTAGCCTTGTTTGCGATTTCGATGCATCCTCGATTCTCGATGCATAAATTTGCTGGGCCTGCTATTGCGGGAGGAGGCATCGTCTTTTCTGGCTCTATCATGGCGCTTGTCCTCTGGAGAGAAAGGTGCGGGGTTCTCTATAATGTATCCCGCCCATACTCTAATATCATTCAGGTTGAAGTTCCTCGGACCTGTGACTCCTATGGGTGGTATGGCTATGATTGCAGGGTGAGCCGAATCACAAACAACAGTTCCAGTGCACGCTCATGTGTCGTATCTTATCGTATGGGTTAGGTATATTGCTCTGGCACTCTAGACCAGTCATTCCTGAAGTACTTGGAATGTCAAGTTGGGTGGAATCCAGTACCTTTCGGCGATTCTCTGAAACTATGGATAGATCTCCTTGTGCTGTTGTTTGTCGGTTTTCGTCACTCTCAATGTCATGATGCTTCACGTATTTTATTGTCCACGGTTGTCTGAACCCTCAGTTTGGTCCGAGTCCCTACCATTATCATTCTCAATAAACCAGATAGCACTCAAGCGGATTCACTAAATACAAAGTCACGTGATTGACGCGTTGTGGACGTGTCAGCTCCGCTTGAAATGTTAGAAAATAAGCGTACTGAGACTGATCGCCACCCAAAGTTTTCGCACCCTGTGCACACCCCTCCTCGTCACCGCGATATCCCCCCCGCCGTCCCGCCCACCATACTACACATTAATCTCTTACATATAAGATATCATCAGAAATTCTTGGTTACCAGTGAGTGTTGTATCGGGCATGAGACATAGTCCTCCCTTGATCCACACAGTATCGCAGTCACCTGTCATGTCAGACGCGCAATCCACTCTGAGCGCCTCGTTATCATTCACAGGAACTTCATCTACGAACTCAACTCGCACTCTGAAGCGACGCATGACTTCTACCTCAGACCTCCCTTTCTTCGCGCCCGCGGCCGCCTCATTTAAGCCAAAACCATACTCACCAGGTGGTACTTCGGCTCCCACCCCGCCACCTCCCAAATTGCAATCTGTAGTGCGAACGCATTCAGCTTCATCCTTAGTTCAACATATGCCTATGATGGATCCCTCTCCATCTGACCCGAACGTCGTTTTTATTCACCCGCCGTTTATAGTCTTTCCCAAGGCTCACCTTTATCCCGAAGGCCTTTCCTACACTTTGATGGCCGCCAATCCAGATTGGTTCCTCGATCAGAATGATTTTGTTAATGGCTCATCAAACAATTCAGATGCAATGCCTTATCCTCCTCAGCTGGAGCCGCCTAGAGGATGGTGCCCGGCCAAGAAAAAAGACCTCAAGGCTTTGGGACCAGATGGCTGGCCCGAAGGAGAAGAACCAAGGCTGCGTTGCACATTCTGTAGGAGAACGTACGCAGGGGTCAATGCAAAGAGTATGTGGAGGCGGCATGTGTATGAGAAACACAAAATTGCCATGTCAAATCGTCGGGAGGGACATGATCGCTCTCGCGGTGGCCGCGGATCTGGCAGTAAGCTTATGACCAAACTCGCTGTCCTTATAGCTGAGTTGCTCTCACTTCAGGGGAACGAAATAATCATTACGACAAGGAGAATTATGCGGGCGATCGTCGAGGTTCACGAGGACCAGACAACAAATTCAGGAAGTCTGTAGGACCAGCCTTGTCTTCGAGGCACAGTAAAACACCCACCTCGGACCCAGAGGATGATGAAGCAGATGACGATGACTTTTCCGTGCCCTCTGTACCCATCATCGAGCAGAACGAGTTCCCTCTCCCTTCCTCTCCTCCCGTCCTCAAACACACAAGAACGTTAGACGATGAGGTCATACCGACTGATTCCTATGAATCTCGGGCAAGGCAAGCTGATGATACGTGTGTATCCCCAACAGCATCTCGCTTCGCTGTACCCATGTCTCCTTATGATCCAACATTGACACCATCGTTCCGCCACTCCCCACCACGTCTTCCTTCAGACCAGCCCTGGCGCTTCCCAAGTCCAAGTCATCCCCTCCACTCCACGGCCAGGGAATTTTGCCTGTCCATGCTCGCACGTGCCACTCCTGCCACCAAAGGTTCTTCCGTCATTGACTCGAGCTCCCCAAGCACTGGTGCTACGAGTGTTATGAATACTCCCTGCAGTACCACGTTCCGTGGAAAGATGTTCGGCGACCTTGGCGGCGTATTTTCTGAAGGCAGCTCTCCGATCATCTTCAGACCTTCCCCAAGGCAGCTATTCCCTGATGGTCGCTCGCCAGTGTCACTGTTTACTCGTCTTGACTTCCGCAAACGTTTGAATGACTCCCCACTCAGCGGTGGTCTCCGTCGCAAAAGCCATGATCGAAAAAGAACAGCCATGAACAACTTCTTCGACGTCCAGGGCGGCTGGCTTTCTGATGCATCACTTTCATCTTCGGTGAGCAGCCTGAGCAGTGCGGCGATACCAAGCCCTGCCCGCCTGACGAGCGACGATCCCTTTGGCACCCCGCTGAAGCCGCATGAATCTAATTTGCGACACCCGCCCGACGAAAGGGTGGTATCGCCCCCACGATCTACTCCAGACGTAGAAAGCCCAGTGATAAGGCGTTCACGTTTGCGGGATAATGAAGCGTCAGAACCCAACGTTAGTAGACTGATCGGGCTGGGCATTGGGCTGTTGGCGCCGTTCGATCTTTCCGTCTCCCGTCGCGAAGCAGAGAAAGATGAAGCAGAAGTCGAAGGGGTACTGATGGAAATCTCTGATGAGCTGGCACCGCCATCGAAAAAGCGCAGGGTTACTGATGAGTAGTCAGCCTGAGTGATCTTGTCGTTTCCCTGTCCCGCCAGTTTTCGCTCCGCTTTGCCTTTGTATATCGTTATCTGAACTGTTTTCGTTCTATTTATCAGCTCCAGAATTTCTCACCGAATGATAGTTAGCTATGGCGATTTTTTCGTGTACACCAAGCTTTCGTGTCCATCTCAACGTCCTACCTTACTTGTATACTTGGTTTGCCGTGTATTTGTTCTAGTGTTTTTTTCAGAATCTCGTGCAGATGTCACAATGCCTCGAGTCGCGAGTCCTGCACAGCTACACACAGCGACGCGATCAAACGGCACAATACACCGCGCGAATCTATTTCGCAAGCTCAGGTTGCTGTTAAATTTATACTTCTAACAGGAACGAATGAATCTTGGCGTGGTCACAGATGTGTGACCTGTGCGTGATATTGTCACACGTAGATTGGCTTGAAGGTACGAGTCGTCCGTCACATTCTGTTTCACCAGCCCAACCCATTCGGACTTCTCTCATCTACTTGCGAATTTGGCAGCGCTTATTTTGTAGACACCTTGCTCTTCTTGAGGGCTTCTCTTCCACCGCGACCAACTGGAATATAGATCAGAATGACACACATCAAATGTAAGTCTCTCTCTGGTCTACTCTTGATTCAATCAGCCAACCCAAGTTTCAGGCGTTGTGGTTGGTGATGGTGCTGTTGGAAAGGCAAGTTCTCCTCCACATCGACTCTGGCGTTGAAGCATTTATCGGTGGTGCAGACATGTCTTCTCATTTCTTATACCACAAATGCCTTCCCGGTGAGTTCTTGTGCGCGCTTATATTGGAATACTTTTAAGTTATATCGTAGGGAGAATACACCCCAACAGGTATGATCGGGCGGGTGACCTGAAAGTGCTGCCGGCTCACGCAGTATCAGTCTTCGATAACTACACTGCAAATGTGATGGTTGACGGGAAAACCATTTCACTCGGACTATGGGATACTGCAGGACAAGAAGATTACGACCGGCTCCGTCCACTCTCCTATGCAATGGCACAAGTCTTTTTGATCTGTTTCTCGGTCGTCAGTCCACCTAGTTACGAGAACGTAAGAAGCAAAGTGCGTCATTCCTCAGGCAGCTATCCCCACTGCCTTTGTTGACTCCAGGAAACTAGTGGTGGCCCGAAATTTCACATCATCGACCATCTTCTGCGGTACTCTTGGTTGGCACCAAGCTGGACTTACGCGAAGATCCTGTTACTATCCAGAAGTTGCGAGTCCGGTAAGTCAGGCACGTTACCTGATATCCGTCATCAACCCCAATGTGCCATTATGTACAGGGACTTGCAGCCCATCCAATACACGCAAGGAGTCGCGATGGCCAGGGACATTGGTGCCATCAAGTATCTCGAATGTTCTGCGCTATCGCAGAAGGGCCTGAAGACAGTGTTCGATGAGGCTATCCGCGCTGTGTGTGAGTATACGTCCTCATTTTCTTCAGAAGAATAATATATAACCAAACCTTTAGTAAACCCTCCCCCAAAGGAAAAGAAGCGCAGTAGCCGCGGATGTGTTATCGTATGAGAGTGGATCATTCTTTCTCTGCTCACATAGATGGATTCTCCTTGTTTTATCATATCACGCCCATTTATGTTGTTGCTCCCGTTACGACCTATATGTTGCATTTTCCCGTCAGTGATGGGTTTTTATTTCTTGAGTGGACTGGACGATGGCGTGCTCGGTACCGCGAAATGTGCGGTTTTACCTTGATCAAATACCATAATTCAAAATTGAAGTGTGGATCCCCGGATATGGCGGAAGCAAATGGTTACTTATAGCAATGCTGCAATGGTGGTTTCTCCGACAACCTCTGATTTGAACTTGCTAAGCTGCGCTATTCGCTCTGGCAGACCTTACTTAGTTGGTCTGTTATTGCATGCTGTAATATACTCGCCGTCAAACTCTTTATCAAACCCACGTTTCCGATCTTTATCGATGCCTAAAGCACCAGGTTCTGCTGGCTCGGGTACTGGTGGCGCTACTGTCCTCAAGAGAAATCAGGTTTAGCTATTTTACTCCTTCGACTTGGGGACAAAGCACTCAAACTGTCTTTTAGGCCTGCCACCAGTGCAGAAGACGCAAATTGGTGAGTTTCGTGCTTCAGATCACCCTGCCTCGTGCCACGATTCTGATGTACGCCACAAGAAATGGTAATTAAACATGACTAGATGCAAGCCGTCCTCGCTCAGACGCTCCGCCAGTGATGCCAAGCGGCCCTGCTCGACGTGTGTCCGCTCGCACAAGCATGCTCGTGACCATGCTCAGCCTGGAGTGGACCTGCCAGAAGAGCCGGAATGCACATTCGACGAAGGTGCGCGTCATCGCTCGTAGTTTCTTATCATATTCAAATTCAACATCAGTTGCGACCACCGAAACCCCATCTGCCCCATCGGATACTCCAAAGAACAAGGTCGAGCGATTAGAGACTCGTATAAGTACGTATTGGCTTGCTAAGTTCTTTGGACATATCACTAAACTCTTGTACTCAGAGGAGCTTGAGGCACTTCTAAATCAAAGAGAGCAGGTAACATCCCCCGATGCAAATCCATCCGGCAGTTCAGCTGCGTCGTCGACCCAGAATTCACCTAGTTCTGTCCAAGCCCTGCCATTTGATTCAGGTTCTGGGTCGGCGTCTTCAATGAGCTTTCCGACTGACCTACGAACCTTATTGTCACCATCTACCTTGGAAATGAATGCCCAGACGATTGACCCGTATTTTGTGAATGGCGATTCTGGCCTCATTGAAGCTGCAAGTACCGGAGTCGATGCTCCCTTACTTCCATCCAGCATGGGTATGTACAGTGACTTCCCCCTCCTTCTGGTTTTTGAATACGTTTCTTCTCGCCAGATGTCATCTGGTCACATTGGCCCATCAACCTTCCCCACCCGGAATTCGTCCGCCACCTGTAAGTCTTTCTTCTGAGTAATTCCACTCGCTTATCGTTGCATCAGGGTGGAGAAGTTCTTCTGGTTTCATCCGCATGCATCTCGCCTTTTCCACTCAGGCAACTTCATGGCCTCGCTCTCATACCCACCGGACCACCCCGACTTTCCTATCGCACCCATTTTGCACGCCATATGCGCTGTCAGTGCCGTTTACACTGCAGCCGGAGGACCTCGAACAAATGCTGCGGACTTCCCATGTAAACCTCATCTTTCATTTGCCATGGCTCTCATTTGGCTGATGGTCATCTTCGAAAGACGAAGGGCAATTTGCACAGCCAGACTTGCCTGACACATTTGCAGAGCAACAAGCAACCCACGCTAAAGAAAAGGTTGAGAAGTACTTGAACAAAGGACGTCATTTAGTTCAATGCGTACAAAGTTTGTGTATATATGAGCAACTGTGTAGCTACTAACTGTCTGTCTTCCAGCGTACGTTCTGCTGACTTGGTACTACTGGTGTCACTCGAAGTGAGCTCATCTTCTAATCAAGTGTTCTCTTACTTACTTACTTGCGGCAGATGGGTCGAGGTTGCTATGTTTTCACCTTAAGTTGTGAGACATCGCTAATTTCCTTTGTTTCCTAGTTATTCACTTGCAGTGGACAATCTCTGCGGGTTGCAATACCATTGGGACTCAACATTTGCCTTCCTTTCCGTTCGTTACATAAGAGTTCTCCCACAATGTCGATAATCCCTTCACCTCGTACCGCAATTGAGGACGAAACACGGAGAAACACCTTCTGGCTGGCATATGCGATCGATCGCCAGCATGGAGCTGGTAGTGGCTGGGCGATCTCCCTAGACGACGATGACATTGCTCAGTTGTTCCCAGTCACGATGGAGCAGTTTGTGTCGGGGGTTAGTATCGACACTGGAATTCTTCCTGCTAGCTGATATTTTACTTAGATGCCTGTGAGCTATAACGTGCGCCAGTGGTGTCATGTGAGACAAGCGATTTTCTTTCATCCACCAGATATCACCGATTCCTTCACATTGTATATCAAAAGCACTATGCTTCTTTCTTTCATCAAAAACTTTAACCACCGATACAAGATCAAATCGAATTTGGGAGATGCAAAGTTCCTACCAGTCAGGAGCTTTGTCCAGGGATATGGGGATCAGTCGGATATCCGGTTGTCCCCTGCCTTCTCCGAATTGGATCAACTGCTCTTGTCATTTCGGTCTTCGTTTCCTAACCACCTGAAAGACCCGTTCGCAAACGGGATGGTGGATTCGCACCTATACACGACTTTCCTCACCGCGCATGTGTGAGTAGTGTGATGACATTCGAATTTTCATGCAACCTCATCGCGCACTCCTAGATCCATAATTCTACTTCATGAGCCTCACATGAATTTCGACAGGCCCAATTGTATTTCCTCTACTAAGGCCGTCGAGAGTGCCCGTGCGATCCTTAACCTCATATATGCGGTGTGGTCCACGAATTATGATATCGGGCTTCTGGACTATTTCTGCCCGGTATGTGTTAGTTAGCTCGGGATAGCCTGCGCCTTATTCGCTTTACCAGTTTTGCTGGTATGTTGCCGGGCGTATTTTTGGCCGTTTCCTCCGCGCTGCTCGGGATGCTGCATGTGTACCACAAATAGACACCCTACAGGCAGAGCTTGACTTCGTAAGGTCAGTAGTGCGTAACGCAGGGTGACTGTCCGAATAACATACTCCGACTCAGGATGGCCTTGAGCAAGATGGGCGAACGAGTCCCTCTTTCATGTACGTTTACTCGGATGGTTTTCGCCTCCCTACTCAATGTTCCCATATTCAGACCGGTACCATCGAATGCTGGATCTGGAAGTATGTAGTCCCCAAGCTATGCATTCGATCCCTGTGGATGGGAGACCACTTTCTACTGTCACTAGCCAGCAAATGCTTGCAAGTGCCATGCCTATGCATACCGCTCAGCAAGATATGGCATACTTCCTTAAGTTGAATAACCTGGATCCCCAGCCTTAACTTTATCATACCTTCTTGTTTTTGCAACTGTCCGACTCATGTGTTACAGTAATTTATCGCATAAATAATGTATTGTAACATTTCTGCATTTTTTTTGTCTCTGTCCATATAGTATTTTACGCGCTGTCCTTACTTCTTGAAATTGTGATATCATGCTACAAGTATGACACCTCAGGCTCGGAACTCCTCGAAGCCGGTCGGTTCTTTGGATAATTGTTGGTTCACAAATCGCACTCGAAACCTTCGAGCACGATGGAGACAGCATGCCTCGATGCTCCTCCACTAGCTTTCTTAGGTCCGCCCGGGACTTATTCTCATCAGGCGGCGTTTGACGTTTTTGGTGATTCCGTTCAATATGTCGCGAAGCAGACCATCGCCGGTAAGTCGATTGTTACTTCTTCTTGCCGCTCGTCTGAACCTTTCGATCCCCTAGACGTCTTCGAATCATTATCGTCTGAACTTCCCTTTGGCATTATACCCCAAGAAAATAGCACCAATGGATCGGTGATTGAGACCTACAACCTACTTCGATGCAGAGCAATTGGTCAGGATCGTTTTGTGAGAGGAGAAACCAATATGGCGATCAATCATTCCTTGGTGGTTCGCCAAAATGTCAAAATCGAGGACATCGAACATGTTTTCAGCCACGAACAAGTGACAATACATATTTTATGCATATGGTACTTTCTGACTGATCGTGCAGGCGCTAGGCCAGTGTAAGGTGTTTCTGAAAGAATATCTTCCACGAGCTTCCCTTGTGCCGACCGACTCAACTGCGAGCGCTGCTCGTGCGTTGCTGGACCCGCCGTCCAAGGGCTTTGATCCCTTGAGGAGTGCAGCGATCTGCTCCACAATTGTAACTTCGCTGTTTCACGGCCTGGAAGTGTTACACACTGGCATTCAAGATGGAGAATGTACGTGATGTTGTTGACGCAGTATAGAAACGAACTAAGATTCTGCAGCGAATACGACACGCTTTTATGTCATATCCCATGGGGAGGATGTTCTGGTACCATGGACAACACCACCTCCCTCTCAGATGCGTGCTTTAATCCGCGTCTTACCTCCCAGTAGCCCGGGGGCATGGGATACTTCACAGGCAATAAAGATAGTCAACATGCCAATCTCCCGCATAGACCGAAGACCATCTTTATGTTCAAAAACCTTTCGTGATGTATATTTTCTCGAAGTATATGCGGACGGTCCACATGAAAACGACATTCCTTGGTTTGATTGTGTCAATCAGGCTGTCGAAAGATTAGGACAAGCCGGATTGGAATCCACAGTTCTGGGCATATGGTAGTGTAGAGATTTGTAAGGCTAGGATTGCAAGATCTATGTATCATCGATACGTCTAAATCCATCTCTTTATCGGAAGCCAGAAGGTCGTCAGCAGATAACCATAAGCCCACGTCCTAGAGTAAAGCCGAGGTACAGCGGCTCAAGAAGCAGTGTCCTTGATTAACCGATCCGCTCTTTCCGATCGAGGCATAAACCGACACTTGAAGGGCTTGGGCCGGCTTATTCGTATTTGTAAATTGGATATCCCGCGGAAGTAGCTTCCAAGGCGTACCTAAGCAGGGACGAAGTGTACGCAACTTCTGGCACAATCTCTCGGCCATTCTCATCAATGGCTCTTTCAATTGAGTACACAGATAGAATGCACGCTATGGAAAGCCAAATAGAATCGTACGCTAGCCAGCGTCCAGGACACATCCTGAACAAAGTGAATCATTATGATCGATGGGGGGATGTTTTGTGACAAACCGTCTTCCGAACCCGAAGGCTTGCCAAGGAAGTTCGTTGATACCGAGGTCCTTGTTCCTGGCTGAGTCTGAGAAACGCTCAGGGCTGAAAGTTAATGGATCGGGGTAAGTATTGGCGTCATGTAGCATGGCCCTGCAAATATTAGCTTCTTCATTTTGACCAATATGTAGACCTACCAAATATTAGGCAAGACTGAGGTACCACCGGGAATGAAGTAACCATCGTACTCGTCATCTTCAGATACAAAGTGAGCCACCCCCAGAGGGAGCACTGGATGCCATCGAAGACATTCCCAAGCTATGCAGTCAATGTACGGCAGTTCTGATCTGTCAGCGAACGTTGGCAAACGGTCCATGGCAAGAACATTATCAAGTTCTTTTTGTGCCCTTTTCTGCACTTCAGGGTGAACAAGCATCGCCAGGACGAACGAGAGTAAGGTAGAGACGGTCTGTGAATGAAATCAGCGAACACAAAGAAGCTCGCGAAAAAAAGAATGAGGCGAACTGTATCTGCGCCAGCTACAGTAGATCGACTCAGCGTCAACATGAACAATAAAACAATGACCAACCTGCATAAGAGATACCTGCAACGTTTTTAATCGTGTTCTCATAGTCGGGGTCTGGATTTGCACTCTGTTGCAATTCCTCTAGTTCTTCTTGCGCAAAACATGAGACGGCAGTGCCATTGGCCACGCGTTCTCTCACGGCCTGAAACGGTTTGTCGATCATAGCTCTGGTAAGTTCGCGCCATATGAGTGCTTGGCGCTTGAAATGTGCTCCGGGCATGCATGCGGGAACGTATTTCACTACAAGCACGAACGCTGGTCAGTAGTGGTGATTTCCGTTACTTGGTCGACTCACAAAATGGTAGATAATCGACCAAAAAGGTGCCGAAGATGCCTGCCTTGCCAAGACCTTGCATTGCTTCATCTGCCAATGTCACGTAAACGTCACCTTTGTCCGAAACTTCATGCCCATATGAGATTCTCATGACAATGGCTGCGGCTGTGCGACGCAAGTGATGCGCAAAATCATCCGGTGTATTGGCCAAATTCCGTAGAGTTGTATAAGTCTCCTTTGTTACTACTGGATGAAAGTTGGAGGTTAGCAGCCGGCGAAAGTGACGATGGAAGAGCCATCTGTCTGAGGAGTGAGGTCGCATTGTTTTCGCATCTACTGTGATAGATAGACAACTCACGTTGCTTCCACCTATTCCCATACGGCATCGATGAAAAGAGCCAATCCCATCCCATTCTGCGGTTCTCAGCTACGTATCGGAACGAGACTCAGATTGGCACTTACAGCTCAACCACCATGGTTCTGACTGGCCTACGGTTTCCATGGTTTAGAGGAAGTAAATAGACAGCAAAATGAATGTACCTCGAAGAATAATTGCTGCTCCGCCTGTCAAGGAGATCCTCTGCTACCCGGGCTGAATTGATGACGATGATAGGGTTGCCCAGAATGTGCACGTAGATGATGTCGCCTGTAATATCGCTCACGGATAAGTTGTGCATTACCCCAGAATTTCAACGCGTTCGCACCGTATAAATTTTTCCACTTCGCATAGTGAAGCCATTGATAGCTCGATGGCAGTCTGAAATTCCCAAGCAGACCAGTTGGAGGACCAGGCGGTAGACATCTTCTAGCGGAAACAAACCATGTGCGTAGGAGGAACCAAGTGATGAGGGCAAGAAAGACGACAAAAAAATCAAGCTGGTTTAGTGGCAGCAAGCTCATTTCTGAGGAAAGGGAAGAAAGCCCTGAAGAGGCATTATGGGTGTTTTATCCCATAGCGGTTGACAATCCTTGCGATGCCAGCTAACGTATCTCTTACCTGCCAAATCCGACATAGCGTGCTTCTAAATGCCTAAGGCACGTGTTCTAAATAGTAGCTGTCAGGCACAAAACGTGGCCCTCTATCATGACCACCAACCCATTAGCTGGTCCCTCGGCGCTCAGGGATATCGTACATCCCCAGTTCCACCAGAACAACTTTCCAGAGGAACTCTACATCAAGAATGAACTCGGTCTCAAGCTTGACAAAGGTCTTTCTCCCTCTTTTCAAGCACGGACACATGTTGACATTGTCCTCGCAGACGATCAAATTTGTCGCCTCTCCTTGACCGCAACCGGGTGTCCGTTGGGTCCCCTTCACTGTCCTTTGCGACATACAACACCCTCTTCACAGAACTTTCAGCCCCCCAAGCAGCCGCCAACCCATCCTCGCGAGCGAGAACGTTTAGCTACAGTTTGTAAACACTGGCTTCGTGGTTTGTGTAAAAAGGGTGATGCGTGCGAGTTTTTGCATGAGTACAACCTCAGGCGCATGCCAGAGTGTTGGTGGTATGCAAAGTATGGTTATTGCTCCGCAGGAGATGAATGCCTCTATGCTCACCCCAAGGAGCGCCGTGTCGAGTGCCCTGATTACAAACGCGGGTTCTGCAAACTAGGTGTGCCTCCCTCGTCACATTAAATCTGTTGATTGATTCACATTACATATCATAGGACCGTCATGCCCTCGAAAGCATGTTCGTCGTGTTGCCTGTCAACTCTACCTAACTGGCTTCTGCCCACTAGGACCTGATTGCCCTCGCGGCCAGTGCGTGTAATTGATACGTACTCATCTTCTTCAACTAATTTGCTGTTCACAGCCCGAAACCCAATTTACCACCACCTAAATCATATGAACCGCCGTCACCACCTTCGAATCGTGATCTTGGACCGCCACCACCTGGATATGGTCGGTATGCTGATTTTGATCGAGGAACGATGGGTCCGCAGGTGATGTCGCATGGTGGAGGACCGAACGGTAGTGGACCACCTCGCAGAAACCTAGACGAGGTGCTGTGTTTCAAGGTTTGTTTCGTTCGACTCTTTTTCGATGAAAATACTCATATCCTGCAGTGTGGAGAGAAAGGGCACTATGCAAATCATTGTAGGAATCGTAATGTCCCAGGGAATCGCGGCGGTTTAGATCGTGCCAGGAGGTACGGTGCCACAGAAGATTAAAGCCTTCTGCTAGACACACATTTCACTCGTGCATATGTAGTTCTGACACTTAGCCACACCTTGAGAGAAATCATGCACATGTTCTTCGGGTCCCGGAAGTGGCAAAGATATATCACACGATAAAGCGCTTGCGATACCGTGACTCCATTTCTAGAGTAACAACTCAAGAGTCCAACCTCGATCTTTATTTTACTGTTTGGGTACCACTACTATGGGCTGGCAAACAATTTTTACACTTCCTCAAAGATCGAAAGGGTGTCATCTTATCACAGATGAGGTGTGCGCTCAGATCGCCCCAGGCATCAAGGACGTCAAGGTATAGTTAGGATTCACCCAGTAGTTGCTCTGCAGGTCGAGTCAATGCTCAGATCACATCGTGCACAGGCTGGGATGCTCTTCCTCTTCATGTGAGTGCTGTACAGCCTGCAGTATATCGGCCGTTTTCGAATGCTGCTAGTCAACACACGTCAGCCGCGCTGACAATTAATGAAAACTATGATCGAGGTCGGTCATCAGTGAAGTAGTCCGAGTTAGTACTCATCTCGTTTGGCCCCCCAGATGTTCGCAAAGGAAAGATGTTATGAATCGATAGGAGACGGTGTTGGCTGAACCTTTCATTAGATATGGATATGGCTCTGGATAATATTGTGCCCGAGAGTCTTAATTGGATGCACACCGACGAAGGCCCAGAGTACTTGTTTATGTTCACCGCTTGCTGATAGACTCATTTGTGTGATACAGTGATTCGTATGTCTTCCTCGAATCCGGCGCTGTTTTAATAAATCATTTTTCAGCGTCTCTCACACGAAGACATCTTTGATCGGTGCTACCATCTCGATCCCAATTACTGATGGCCGTCTGAATCTCGGCACCTGGCAAGGTTGAGATACTTACTCCTGTAGAGTTCTGCCTAATTGTTCACATACGTCCGTGTTTTAGGGATCTACTTGACCGAATTCAGACACGCACCACATTCTAGGCGGATCGTTGCTACAGTTCTGTAAGTCATTCCTATATCTTCTGGGAAGTGTTAACGAACCCAGAGAACAGGTCATAGAATGTCGGCGAACAACTACAAATATTTCAGTGGTCTCGAACGCCCCCTGCATCGCCACGGATACTCGTGATGCAATTAGCATCAATGTGACAAATGACTCCTTTTTATCTTTTGCTTCGTGCTACCGTTCCTTATACCGAGTGAACGGTTAGATACATGATCATTGATCGGCTCAAATTTCAATTAACCCAACCTCGTGGCACTGATTTGCGTCCATGTCTCACTTGAGTTTTAGACCTGCCGGTAAAAACACTCAAGTCGCTACTGAGCATAGCGGATGACATCGTGGTCTGTGAGAATGAATTGTAAAACGTAGCCAAGGTGTGACGACTCCCGGTAATTTGTAGAGTCAACATCAAACATCGACTTGAATCAAACCATGATCGTGTCAGCTCTAAAACTTATGTCTACAGGAGGCTTCAAGTTGGCAGGGTGAAAGGAAGGCCTGTGAACCACGATCATTTCAAGTCAAGCCCGGGTTCGACAGCGCGTAACCTGCAGAGGTATCGAATGACAGGTACAGCACAGCTATGAGCTCATGGTTTCCCGACACTTTAAGTTTTTGGCCTGCCCTCGTGATAGGGTGATCATCGCTCATTTCCGACTGCAAGCCAAGGCAAACGTTATCCCACTTGGAGCACAGAACTGGCAACTCACTCCTTTCGGGTTCGCGTGGTTCCACCCCCTTTTAGTCGTCGTAGTGCTTCCATGCACTCATGCACTATGCGTGCGGCATTACTCGGTCCGTATGTCGTTGCATCGTTCTGCGAGCTACACAGTCCAACTACGCTGCATATCCAGTATGCTGTTGCCTGGCGTGAGCAGACCAAGTTCATGCTGCCACGCCCACAGGTCCCTGCCTCATTATTTTTTGTTGCGCTGGTAATTTCATCGGTGCCATCATTGCTTACTCTCTTCCCACGTTGACCTGTAAGTTTTCACCTCTGATGTGGACGGCTTAGCGCTCTCCAAGTTGAAGGGTGAATGTGATTTGATGCAGCGTGAGATTGCACGGGCTAGGGGCAGTGGGAAATGATTCATGTCAGAACGTCGTACATTGACCGGTCATAAATCGGTGTGACTGCAAATGCTATGAATGGTTCCAATTTGCAAAGACGTTTCAGAACGGTTCCTGATGTAAAATTAAAGGTCCGCGAGGCCACTCGCCCAAATATGTGCATGATGATATCTCTCCGTTAAAGTGCGAACTCCCTGTATATATAACAGTTTATTACCCACAACGCATAGCCGCGAGTATATATTCCGTATATTCCGCAACCTCCGAACAGACCGAAGCCTTTCAGTAGACCACTCATTGACGTAGCCACAGTGTCGTTCGAGCATTGGTACCCATAACTACCCACCGAGCCGCTCATAATGCCCAAGGCCACCCCAACTGCCAGCACAACCAATCGCCCTGCACTTCGCAGGAACCAGGTAACGTCATGTCAGTTCCTTCATAGTCCGATGTTTAACATTGGCCAAAGGCTTGTCGGTCATGTCGAAAGAGAAAACTTGTAAGATCGAATCGGCTGCCCATACTGACCACCACGGCTGAAACCAGGTCGTCTCTAGAAATGTGATGCCGCCCGCCCACATTGTGGAACATGTGTCAAGTGAGTCCGGTATCTATCAGTGTTCGGTGACCAGATGGGCCTGAAACCTCGGACACAAGGCAATGGCAATCCCTCATAAGCGTACCAGCACCACCTGGCTATGCGTAAGTTCTCTCTAAACGCAATTTGTTGGTGATTTTCACACTCGTAACGTACTACTAGACACCCTGCAGAACCACAGTGTGTCTATGATCCAGTCGACGGTCTGACTTTGGCGCCAGATACAGATCCTCTGGAGAAAATTCGGCTTCTCGAGGAAGAAGTCTGTAAGTCACCCGACTAAATTAATGACCGTTGACTAAAGCGTATACAGCGAAACTGAAGATACAACTTCAGGAACAACGTAATTCTGGGCAACCAGGATCATCCCAGGAACCGCTACGCCGCCTCAATCATGGATGCGGCTCATCTTCCTTTGCATCAGGAAGTGAGGTCACTAATACTAGTTCTGTTCAAACGCCGCCATTCCCTTATCCTGGAGACGGCATACTTCCAGGACATCTGCAAAGTTTCAATCCCCGTGACAATAGCAATAGTCCAGAACTGCACGAGGTTTGGCACAAGACCTCCAGCGACAGGATTCTCGACGTAATATATTCAGGGTGGAACCCTGATCTCCCCGAGCGACATATTCTGGAGCACTAGTAAGCCTCGGCATTCCTTCTATCACGTCCACTAAGGTTTCCCAGCATAGAAATATTTTTCAAGTGCGATCCTTGTGGTCCTCGCATCCTTCATTGGCCATCCTTTCTTGCAGCCGTACGTTTGGACCCTAGGGATCCTTCGTTTCCACACTCGGCCATACTTCATGCTATTGTGATTTAATTATTAGCTTTAATCTTGAATATTGCTAACAGTGGTGTAGTGTGCATCAGCTTCCAGATGGTCGTCTCGCAACGTTGCAACTTTGCCTGACGGCACGAGACGCGATGAATTTGCGGAGTTTCACGCCAGTAAAACTCGGCAATATATTGACAAGACCATGGCCACCGGTCAAGATATTTTCCCCGTTGTTCAGGCATGCATCCTACTTGCTTGGTATTTCTATCAAGAAGGGCGCTGGGTCGAAATCTGGATTTTTGCAGGGTTCCAGACTCGTGTTGCCATACCATTACGGTTAAATTACCCAGGAACTTTCTCGACACACAACACTACGTCTCCGGGCGGGTATCTCCCTCCCCCGAAAGATATCAGAGATTTGGAGTCACGCCGTCGTACCTGGTGGACGACAATTATCTTCGACCGTATAGTATCGGTCGGTGGATGGATTCATGCCATCGATGAGAGGGACATCGGAACCGAACTACCTCTCCGAGGGGAAGACTTTGACTCTGAGGTGAACAATTTGTCTTGTGGTCCGAAGAACTTCTGATGACTCACTCTGTCCAGCAATTGATGCCTAGCAATCCTCAGGACATGTTTACGGAGGATGTCTTCACCACACACTTGCCAAAATACACCGACTCTTTTCTACTTCTTATCAAGGCTATCATGATGTTTGGTCGGGTCACAGACTTCAATGTCCGCGGAAACTTACGTTCCCCGACTGCGCCTAGCAAATTCCACGACCCCTTCCAACTACCTGGCTTTGCAGATCTCGATCGACTTGTCTCCAGTGACTTCCTAGAGAACCTCCCAACTATGTTCAAATTGACCAGCGCTAGCGACCGGCCTGGCAGTCATGGCTCGATGGATACCGACTTGTATATGGTACATATTATACCACACGCGTAGGTTCCTGCCCTTGCTTCCTGCCCTCGCTTCCCATGATTACCCCTCACTGATTGCTTCAGAGCTACAATCACACTCCATAATCCTTACCTTGACCTAGCCAACTTGGATAGCATCTCCACGAGCCGATGTATTGAGGCAGCACGAGCCATTCTTTCAGCTTACTTCAGGTTATCCGAGACTTCTTTGGATATATCACGGTTGCACCCTTTCGTAACAGTGAGTTTCCGAGCTTTCCAAGCCAAAGTCATTCATCGGTTATCCCCAGATCTGTTGGTATCTTGCTGCCGTAGTTCAAGTCCAGGTATGCAAGCACTTCATCGAAATAAGGGATGGGGCAAGAGAAGACCACGTGTGGGGGGAAATCAACGTCTTGCGGTATGTTGTCATTCAAGAGTGTGATAAGTCCATTGACTGCGTATCTCAGACGAGCAATGATCAACTATGGAGCTAGATCTCCTATTGGTAGTACGTATATCCCCTCTACCGAAGGTGCCTCATTCATTTTCGCACAGCGCGCCAAGAGAAGCTATTACAAGGCCTCATGAGTGAAATCGTACGATTGACAAGCCAGAAGCAGCCATTGGAAGTCGGGCTGCCCCTATATCCATTTTGTCATACCACATTGTTCCCAGTGCCAAGTTTACCTGAAAATGCTCAGATGGCGCCTTTACCCAATCCCTCCACATCACACTCGATGCAGTACGATTCTCCGCTGTTTGCGCAGGATTCGTCATACTGCCGCGCCGCTGGCGACGCACCCTCACTCTCGCATACCTGGACCCCAACGAGTAATCGCTTCTCCAGGAGAGTGGATTGACGCGGTGGAGCTACTGTCCATCATTTTCTCTATCTTGCATATTGTAACTTATACAGTGTCAACCTTGTGTTATATATCCGTATAACTTATAATGCATTGGAATGTTAGTTGTTAGTTCTCATTACGGAAAACAATGTGTATGGCGATAGTCCAGATGGTTGGTGCATGAACATCATACAAAATCACGAGTCCCCTCTGCTTGTCCTCTCTTTCTCTCTGCCTCCAGAATAGCGTCAAACTTGGCTTGCTCTGTTGCTCTGTCATCGGTGGAGGACGCCTCACCCTGCGATGATGTAGAGCTGGGTAATCTGCTTCGTTCATAACGCTGTCGGATAGCGTCCCAAGAAGACACGTAACCAGCAGAACGGGCATTTGCTGCACGTATTTCCTCCCAACGATTCTTCGGTCGAGCCAGTTGGGGAGGATTGGCTGCGAAAACATTAGGGGGGCATATACCCGGCCAGGACGATTACTCGCCATGAGGAGCATTGGACGGAGTCCCAGTTTTTTCCCAATTCTCATCACTGACCATCTCAGGTCCATGCTCTTTGTTCCTTCCGGAAGCAGCGGCGTCGTCTAAACGTGAAGCATCGTTTCGTATCCGTTCCAACGTAAAACCTAAGTGACCATCGCCGCCAAGTCTGCGATCGACGTTGCGCAAGGCTTCTATAAAGCCCGCGGGGTTTTCCAGAGCTTCTGTGAATTGCCTATGGGCCATGACTTGTCTAATCTGGCCATAAACCATCCCTAAGAGGGTGGCAGAGCCGGAGACCCATACAAGCTTGGTGTGAGACCACCTGGGACGGGCAATGGAGTGTCCATAGCCAAGGGCAGCACCCGCGGCCCCAATGCCATATATCGCCTGTTCGCAAGGATCCGCCGTCAAATATGAACATGATTAAACCGGAACAGTGCACGAACAGGCCAGTGTCTGTGCCCCCCGGGCAGAAATCTGGTTGCTAATTCGTAATCGTGCGGTGTGAGGACACCTTTCTCCAACTCCGGGTTGAGGAGTTCAGCGGTTCTTGTTCGCGATGAGAACGTTGTTTTGAGCCAGTGCAGGGGATAGGACATTGTGGATTGTTGTTGTCAAGGTATCTAAATAATTAAAATTTATGTTATGTAGTAAAGGGAAAATATTGAAAATATTATGTGTTGCGCCCACTGGCAGAGCTTTCAGAGTCGATTGAGGGATGGCAGACAATATTTTGTTGTCATGATGCTATGATGCTACGGAGAAGCTCATCGTTGGGCGCAACGGCGTGAATTCTTCTCATATAGTTGAATTTTGATTCGAATACTAATGCACATGGTTATCATGCGACCCAGCTGTCAGCCTGTCACTCGGTGAACATGCCTGTCCACTAACACCTGCCATTTGAGATCTCTCGTCCAGACCAGATGTCAAGTTTGAATAGCGTAGTTTCAGCCAGACCTTTGCCCATACCAGGCCGTGACGAAAAGCTCCCTCCCCCACCGCCCGATTCACCTATATCCCCCTCGCCACCACCACCACCTCCCAAGAAATCTGGCCTTGTGTTAAATACCCACTTTAATGACGGACCGCAGTTACCTCCAATCCCAACTATGTCATCTCTAGGTAACGCATCTTTTGGCCCTGGTGAATTCACAGGCACGTTATTGATATTCAACTTGCATTCAACCAAGGATTCGATCCCCCTCAGTCTCCTGCAACACTGGTTGGCCCGGCTGCCTCGTCAATGGCTCTTCCTTCCCCTGCCTCCCCAACAGAAAAGACGAAGAAATCTAGTCCATTGACCGATCTTATCGAGAGCGAAAAGAGCTACGTCGACTACTTGACGGGCACAATACGTGTGCGTCCCTGACTACCTTAAAAAGTCCTGCAGTGTTCACCACTTCTGCAGAAAGTAGCCGCAGCATGGTCACGATCTAATTTGCCACCACCGGAGCTCGATGTCATGTTTCGCAGTGTCGAGAGCGTGTACAAGGGAAATCGTGCACTCCTCGCGGTAGGTAGCGCCTTCTCACGTGTACGAGGTAACTAATGCAGATCTAGAAACTGAAAGAAATCGGGTCTAATCCATCATCGCCCAAAGCTCTGGGTGACCTCTTAATGCGCTGGGTGAGAGCTCAGCACTAGTGTGACTTCTATTCTGAATGTATTCGAAAGATCGACGACCTTGACCGGCCTTACACGACCTACTGTCAGAAATTCACCACTGGTTTCGATCAATGGGAGCCTGTCAAGTCAAATACCAAGCTTCCGGGGGTTCTCGAGGCTTTCTCTGCGTCTAATCCTCCCACAGCAGCCGCAATTCAGTCATCTCAGCTAGCCGATCCGTCGTTATGGACTTTGGATGCCCTATTTCTGTTGCCCAAAGGTCGTCTTCTATATTATAGGAAGCTATACAACAGATTGCTAAAGAGCACGACGCCGGGTAGGAGCGACCATCGACTACTGACGGGTGCTCTTGAAAAATTGGATGATTTGTTGGAAACTTTGGAAGCAAGAAGTCAGGTCAAGGTTGGCCACAGCCCTTCTACTTTGTCCTCTCCGCTTCTGTCTGTCGCCTCTGACGTTGCACAATCGCCTATCATCTCTGATGTTGCACAATCACCTATCACCTCTGACGTGGCTCATGAGCCTCTCACCTCCCCAGTGACGTCTCAGTTGATGGAACCCAACGGAACGCACAGCCAACTACTTTCAGGTCAGTTCGGGGAAGGAAGTGCAAGCCCAAACACATCCGTCCGTGGAAGCGGTTCGTCACACAGGTGAGAACGCGAAGTACTGTCGTACCAAGGCTCAAGATAATGACATCCGACCAGAGAGCGATTTTCTCGGGAAACGGAAATAACATCCGTCAGCCGTGACTCCAAAGCACCCCTACCTACATCTATAGCTGACCTGGAGAGGCGCTTGGCAACAGATACGACGCTGGACATATTTACCATGCAGCCAAAGGTTGGTTAGTTCGCGTAGTGTTGTGCTGACGTCTAACTGTGTGCCTTTTATGCAGCAAATTCGTTTACAGATGTCTCCGCCAACATTGCCCTATGCTCGAGAGCTCAAATTGTCAGCCAATGTCGTCATCCGTTTTACCCCTCGCTCGACAGGCGTGGGCATTGTTCACCAACAGGGCTTCGTCTATATTTTGTCAGACCTGTTTTTGATATGTGAGAAGATGAACTTGGACGGTGGGGTTACAGCGGGTGTAGACGGTCCTGATATGCGACTCTGTTATCCACCACTTTCCGGAAAGGTCCTGAAGGTGACTGGGGTACCTGGCCAAGGTGCGTAGCGTGCTTATCACACGAATGGAACCTCAAGATATTGGCAGGCACCGCACTTCAAATTCATATTATGCGCAAAGAGACGCTGACCCTTGAGGCCAATTCGACGCATGCCCGGGATGAGATCGTTAAAGAATTCAACGAGTGCATCGCTTTTGCCAGAGCTAGTAAGTTCATTCTCACTCTGCCATATACCTTAGATGACATTTTGCGAAGTGACTGGAGCCGCCTCAGAGCCAGTACCTCCCTTGCCTAAAGGCCCCCCTATCCCCCCTGTGTCGCCCGTAGCAGGTCCGCATCCCGCAAATCAGGGTCTTCCTTCGCGTGAATGGACGGAAAACTTACCTCAACAGAGTGTTCCACAAGAGCAGGTCGCTAGTTCTAGTGCGTTACCTGAAAAACCTGAGCTCCCTGCGCTTCCCTCTGCCCCAAACTTCTCGTTGCCTCGCATTACATCACAGCAGAGTTTTGCGCCTCGGAAAACAAGCTTGGGCCAGTCTGTTCCAGGACAGGTTCCGCCGGGGGATGGGAATATCAGTCCATCTGGTGAAGGTTTTGGTGCGCGCCAGATGCACAGTCTACAAGGTGCTCAGAGGACACCTTCATTGCAAATTGCTCAGAGGACTCCCTCATTGCAAATCGCTCCATCCGGAATCTCTTACCCTGCGCGCAAGTCATCCGGTGCTCAGATAGTGAATTCCCCACCACCTTCCTCCTTCAGTCCAGGACAGATCATGCCACCAGCTCGGAGTACGAGCATGACCAGGTCACCACCTCCCGTACCCGATCGGGATCCCACCATGGGAAGTGCTCCTCAGAGGGTATACTCTCCTCCGATTGCCCAAGGATATGCACAGCAACCATCCCTGCAGCATCAACCGTCAGTGCAGTCAGTACATCCCCATATTTCAATGCATTCTCTTCAACATCAAGCGTCTCCTCATTTACTTCATCAACGTCCGTCAATTCATCAACATCTTCCCCATCCACAGAGCGCCCCTCCGCACTCTCAAACTACCAATTTTACTCAACGACCCGTCCACGCTCAACCGCCCCCGTCTAGGCCCATGGATCCTCCGACCGGTCTTGGGGGACCTCCTCATGGATTTCCGCCTCGGTCGCCCTCTGAGCCGCCATCGTCCTCCGGGAGGCTTCAGAAGGCATCATCATCTCGATCCCTCCATTCTCAGTATGAGTATGGCCCGGGTCAGGGTCAGGGTCCCGCCCCACCACTCCCCTCCTTACCTGGAGCGTTACCAATGCCATCGCGACCTTATGCTCAACGCAAAGATTCCTTCAGCTCTGTTAGCAGCGCCAATGGTGCTACGATGAGGCCTCTCCTACCATCGCAGCAATTGGGCTCCAGGGCAAACTCGTTCTCCGAGTCAGGTTTCCAAGACCTTAGTCCTCCAACGTCCCCAATTGAAGAGTCAAAGCCTCTTGGTCCGGTCAAGTCTACGGTATCAGAGAAGACGAAATGCAGGGTCTTTCACCAGCAACAACATGCACAATGGAAGTCGCTGGGCTCTGCACATTTGACCCTATATCGTCAGGAGCCTACCAACGTGAAGCAGCTCGTTGTTGAAGCAGATTCGAAAGAGAAGACCATTCTCATCTCCACAATCGTACTCACAGACGGTGTGGAACGAGTGGGTAAAACTGGTGTTGCCGTCGAACTGAGCGATGCTAAAGGTGCACGAACGGGAATCATCTACATGATTCAACTTCGGAACGAGAAGGCTGCTGGAGAATTGTTTAATAAATTACTCGCAGGGTCGGATAGGTCGAAATAATCTGGGATACTGTAGCGTTGCTGGGCCCTTGGTCTGTATACCAATCTCCGTTTTCTTCATTCTTCTAGGGAACGTTTCGAAGTTTCTTCTCATTTACAAATGCTAGCTGGGCTCCCATTCCATATGACATACCCTAGACAAACAATAGCACATACCTCCTGTTACTCGACGGTGCAATTTACTGTGTTACAACGAGCTCTGCACAAAGAGAGACATGATCACTCCCGCAGACGCCAATCTGAGGAAGACCTGCTTCCATGTCAATGGTGTGGTGTGGGTTGAGGTAGCCCATAACGTCTACGTGGTGTTTGGAAGTTTCCAAAAAGAAAATGTAATCTAGCAACATCAAACTCAGCAAGGGTCATGAGAAAAAGAGACACAAGAAACCTAGCGTAGTCTTCCAGTAGTGAGTGTAACTAGTCCACATCGGTTCATGATCCCCGAGTCTGTTCGAAGACAAGGTTCTATCTCCAAATGTGCATACACCATCCGGAGTGCTGCTTCCTCTCCTAGCTCTCTGGCCTTCATCGTAGGCGCTCCGAAGCTTGGGTCCATTTGCAAATAGTGATATCAGCTCAAGATCGGACAGCAATCCATCTGACAAAACGGCTGCTCTGGAGTTGTTGATAACTCTATCCGGATCAGTCTCTGATCCGTCTCCCTCTTCGTCGTCTGCCTTCTTCGTAGTCGGCGGTATGGTAGGATCCACAGATATATGAATAACCCGGGACATCTGCAAACGGAGCGACTGGGCCACGCTGAGCGGATTGCCGACAAGCAAGGAGTATGCCGGGTCATCGGGAGTGAAGTTGAAGTCTAGAAGTACGAGGAAGTTAATACCCAGAATATCACTTCGCGTTAACAAGATTACCGCCAGCAATGATGCAGGGCCAGTCGTCATGCCCCGTGGCTTGTCGGAAATTAAGGACTTCTCGAGCTAGTATGCTGGCCTGTCTGAGACTAAGTTCAGCGATTCGCTCGTTAGGGAATAACCTGGACTACCTCGTTCTCTCGTACGTGAATCTGAAACACAGGATTAACGGGGTCTCGTATGAAACGTATTGACAGCACTAACGCAGGGTGCCAAAACAGATGGGTGGTTGCAACAATGACACCTTTTCCATTGGCGCCGGCTTCGGCCAATGCGACTATGAAACCGATATTATTCGTCACACGACTTGATCCAATACGCGCAGCAGGATGGGAGGAATCCTCACGCACTTCCTGCTTATCGTATTCGATGATGGCTTCGCCCACTTGACTGTATTTGTCTTTCTTGTAAGAAATGAGGCACCCATGCTGCTTCCCAGGTCCTGTTGAATATGCAGACGAGTACCCTGCCTGTTTTAGAACAGGATGAAGCTTTTCCAGGCGATCCACTTCCTGCGGATGGCTATACTCAGGATGTGAACTTGAACGGCTTAAGGAGCTGACTAGCCTGCATGCACATTATATCTGCAGAATGAGACAGGATCTCTGCATGTAACATAGGCTCCCTGTGGGTGGTTTTAAGGGCTTTCGAACTTGTCGGAAAGAGGTTCGAGCCTGTCCTCGAACATCACTGAGCAGCACGCGCTGGGCGTGAACCGAACGGACGTACGAATCAAGCATTGAGCAAGAAGCTAAAGTATTAATCGGATTATCGTATCATGGTTCCAAAGTACGACAAGATGAAGATCCACAAACATTCCAGGACATGACTTTAATGATGGACTGAGATGTGGTCCTTGTGCTAGGTAAAGATATCCAAGGCCTCTGAAGAAACTTTGGGGCATGGTTTTGTGTGTTCTGCTGCTGCAATTTCTTTGCTTCGCGCTGTTGACGTCGCTCCTCTGCAAGAGCGAGCTGCTCAGGCGTCGGCTGGTAACTGTACGTACGCTTTGTCGCCATGAGCAACCTCGAAGAGCCGCTGGGTAAGTAACGTTGGAACGCAGGATACAGCGTGAGTCCGATGGTCGTAACCTAATAATAATTGTCCCGGTATAAATTGAGACCCGAGTCAGGAGCTGACGTAAGGGCACACTTTGATTCCGGTCCCAGAAAATTGAGGATTTGAGTGGATGCAGCGACTGTTGACAGTCGCCCGGGTTTCTGCAAGGACCCTATCCAAGAGACGTGGACCAGTCGGACTATCAAACCCATCAGTCCTCCAATCAGGCGCTAATCGCGGTATCCCGTTCCTTACCCCGCGTCGCTTGTTCCAATCCATCTCATCGATGTCACCTTCTCTAAATGGCTCATCTGTCGCCGACGATAACTTCCAGGCTTTTGGCAACTTCGACCTCGTTAAACGCATCAAGCTAGACTACACTGACGTCGTCGTGTCAAAATGGCAGAGCCGCGTCACTGGTCTCACTGTTGTGCATCTCGATTATGAAGGTATACACTGTCTTATTCTCGACACATTCGTCATTGATATCGTTGCCAGCTCCCCTTGTCAACGGTTACTTTGTTGTTGGTACCGAAAGTCAGTGTCACTCTGGGTTGCGATTGATGCCGGGGACTAACTAAATGACAGTCTTTAATGATAGTGGCTGTCCACACACTCTAGAGCAGTAAGTAGAGTGCTTGATTGATTTATTGCTATAGCTCATTGTTTCCGGAAGTCTCGTTTTTATGGGCTCAGAAAAGTACCCCTACAAGGGGATCATAGACCACCTTGCTAACCGCGGATTTTCTCATGGAACCAATGCATGGACGGACACCGATCATACTGGTTAGTCTTAAACAGAACTGTATTCCTTATATCCATTCACCCTATCCTCCAGCGTATACCGCATCCACTGCTGGAGAGCAGGGCTTCCTTCAGCTTTTGCCGATATATCTGGATCACATCCTCTATCCCACTATGACCAAGGCTTCATTCTTGACAGAGGTTGGCAGTTCAAAGCCGGCCCTCCCAGACATACTAACACAGCGCTTAGGTCCATCACATTAATGCAAAAGGCGAGAACAGTGGTGTCGTATACAGTGAAATGCAGGGCCGTGAAAATACATCGGGCGATCTCATGGGTCTCCGGTCCGTTACTCGGTTATACACTGTTCTAGTTGCTCATGTTTACCTCGTAGCTCGCAACGTCTTTTGTATCCTCTTGGGAGCGCCTATCGTAGTGAGACGGGTGGCCTCATGGCAGCGCTCAGGGTTCTCTCTGTTGAACAAAGCGAGTCTATAGCTCTTGACATCTATCACAACCACTGACATTCTTCTGATCTCAGTCCGGGAGTATCACGGCACTTACTATGTCCCGCACAACCTCTCCTTGATCGTTACTGGGAAGCTTTCTAGTGGAACGAAGTCTCTGTTGGCTGTTGTGCAGGACAAGGTCGAGCCCAATATTATTTCACATGGTCAAGATCAAGGTCCCCGCCCGAAAGGTTGGAAACGACCTTTTGTAGAGACCGTTAGTGCCAACCGCCCTCCGATCAAGCAAATTACGAAGGAGGTCGTCGAGTTTCCGGAGAAGGACGAGAGCCAGGGTGAACTTTTGATCACTTATACTGGTCCCTCGCCCACGGACTTCATAGAGCGAAAAGTATGTAGTCTTACAACCTTTACATATGGAGCTCACGTCTTGTTGCAGGCTTTAGACATTCTTTCCACATACCTCACATCATCACCTGTCGCTCCCTTGAACAAGGAATATATCGAAATCGAGTCACCGCTTTGGTGAGTATTATTACTTCAAGATTAGGTATGGCAATCAATTAATGCTGCGCGTAAGTTCCTACATCTACCTTAGCGAAGACACTCGCGCGACAATGGTTGATTTGCCGATCTATGTTGGTTCGGTCCCTGTTGAAGAATTGGATAACTTCGATCAAAAGCTTGTCGCGAGTTTCAAGCGGATTGCAGCTGATGGGATAGATATGACAAGGATATCTATGGTCATCAATCGGGACGAGCGTCAGGTGAGTAGACTTCGCCCGGCCGTGACCGATTATTGAGTATATATCATTACCTAGCTCCGCAGCAAGTTGGAATCAGCTAAAGGTGACACCTTCTCAGGTGCCATTATCAGCGACTTCCTGTACGGTGCTAGGGATGGTTCGGATATGCATCCTGCCTTAGATGAAATCAATTATTACAAGACTTTACGGACGTGGACTAGCTCCCATTGGGTGGACCTCATGCACAAGTAAGTAATGTTATATAACGATGATGGTACTTGGATAGCTCAACGGATATCAGGTACATCGTTGATCGCCCTTACGTTGTTGTCATTGGCAAACCTTCAGCCACTCTGGCTGAGAAGCTCGAACAAGATGAAAAAGCGCGCCTTGCTACTCAGCGGGAGAAACTCGGTCCCGATGGTCTTGCTAAGGCAGAACGGGAGTTAGAAGCTGCAAAGGTTGAACACGAGAAGCCAATACCAACCGAGGTCTTGACGTCATTCCCTGTTCCGGACGTAAAGAGCATATCCTGGATACCTGTCCAGAGCGTTCAAGAGCCTGGAAAAGGGCGGTCAACGACTGTGCAGAATTCTGGACGGTCTCAACTTTCCAAGCACATTCAGTCTGATGGGGCACCGCTTTCTATGTTCGTGCAATACGATCATGTCAAGGTAAAGGTTTCATGCTCTCATTCCTACTGTGATGCTCAAGATCGTGAAGTCCGACTTCGTTGCCGTACATTCCTTCTTCTCTTTGGCAAAGCTGCCTCATAGGCTTCGTCCCTATGTCTCAACATACCTCTCGTCGTTTTTCTCGCTTCCTGTAAAACGCGCTTCAGGAGAGGTAATGAGTCATGAAGAGGTTATCAACCAGCTTGACGATGGGACTGTATCGTATGAGGCTGTACTCGGTATATCCGACCAGTTCTCAGAAACATTGCGTGTCAGCTTCAAGGTCGAGACCTCCCAGTATGAATCAGCTGTTGCATGGCTGCGTGATTTGGTGTACAATTCGATATTTGACAAGGAAAGGTGAAGTGTCCCGATTTTGTCTAGTATTATGTCTCACACAGTGTAGACTGCAAATTTCCGCTGCCAAACTGGCACAGTCTCTCCCGGAGCTCAAGCGTGATGGAAACAATGTTCTATCCTCTGTCTGGGCCGAGATGCTTTATGATAAGAGCTCGACATCGCTCGCTGGCGCCATCCTGCCTCAATCAGAATTCGTGCCAAAGCTCATCCAGAACCTTCAAGAAGATCCTGATACGGTAATTGCAGACTTCGAGGAACTGAGGAAATACGGTATGTCTGTCATGAACCCATAACGTGGCATTTATTCACAAGACGACTAGTGACGGATCCAACTGGAGTACGGATATCAGTAACAGGTAACATCCTGGACGTATCCAAACCACGGAGTGTCTGGTCAAAGCACTTCGGAGACCTTCTACCAGTGCGTATGTTCCTTTATCTTGAACAACACCATTTCATAGCCATGCAGGAGTCCAAACTCGCACCGCTGAAGCTCGCATGTGACACCCTTAGTGAATTGGGCAAGAATCCTGCCACCAAGGTGCGAAGAGCTTCGTTTTTGTGGCTCTAGACATATTTACCAGTTCTTAGGCTACTGTGGTCAGCTTGCCAACGATAGAAAGCTCGTTTGTCAACCACACTACGAAAGCCATCCAAGGCTTTGACCATCCTGAATTCCCTGCTCTTCGCGTAGCGCTCGAGGTTCTCAATGCTGCGGAAAGCTTCCTATGGGTAAGCGAAGGCATAGAGTGAGCAAGAATGTTCTTACTTATTATACTAGCGTTCTATTCGAGGTTCTGGTTTGGCGTATGGCGCCTACATGTCGATGGATAGAGAAGCCGGCTTGTTGACGTTCTCGCTCTACCGGGTATGCGGCTCTCCCGCATATACTGAATTTTGGAGCTAATAATCTTGCAGAGTTCCAACAGCCTGGAAGCATTCAAACAGGCAAAAGCTGTCGTGGGTGGACTTGTTGACGGGACTGTACGTTCTATCTTTGCCGGAGACTACAGCAGCTGATCCGAAGTAGGTGGTGTTGGAGGATACCGCTCTTGACGCAGCCAAAAGCGGCATTGTCTATGGCGTCACCAAGAACGTCGCAACGGCTGGCCGGGCTGTACGTGTCCGTCATCTTGAGCTCGAATGATACTAATAGTGGTTGTAGGCTGTTAATTCCTTCACTAACCAAGCTCTTAGAGGGGTTCCCCAGGATCATAATCTGCAGCAGCTAGAGAAATACCAGGCGGTGACCAAGACCGATGTGCTCGCTGCCCTAAAGACACATGTTTTACCTGTGTTCAGTTCAGAGTTATCTACTGTCACCGTGGTCACGGCACCTTCCAAGGCGGACGAGATTGCGGACGGATTGACTGGTTATGGATTTGAAGTCGAGAAACGGACGTTGGAGGTTGAAGCTGATGAGGATGGGAGTGGGAACCAAAGCGAGAGCGGCAGTGATAGCGAGAATGACTCGCAACGGTGAATAATCAGTATGAATTGCACTACAATCCCCACTACATCTACTCCCTTCACGGACTCTAGTCAATGATATCACTAATACTACCAGGAAGTTATTCTGGTCCATTCATCTGGGAGTTCAATTGTTGGTCTGCTTCTGAGTGGGCAGTTTGCACTACTTCAATCATTTTTTGCTGTGCCTCGCCGGGCTTCATCTCGACCCCTCGGAGAAAGTCATTGTCAACCAGAAATCGAATCGCTTGAGACAGGTTAGACACCGTGATACGAATTTCAGGAAGTAGTAACTAGAGGGAAAATTTAACCCGCAGTCCACTAAAATCGCAAAGGTAAAACACTACGTACACTGCGCAGTAACGTAGGTCGCGACGTGAATGGATTTCGCGGCGGAGGCTTAGGTTGAGGTGGCGGAGGCCTTTTCATGGATTTTGGTGGCGGTCGTAATTGCGGTACATATTTGGCTTGCATAGCCAAGGTAAGGTCTGCTTCTAAAGGTTGAGGAGGCTTGGAAGACACAACTTCCGGAGCGTCATTGTCAGAATTTGAGTCTGAATCGGGTCTATCTTGTTGCTTTGCGGGAATCAGTGAAGAAAGAGTAGGAGGCGCCTGAGGTTTCGTCCGTATTGGTGGATCTTGAGCTCTCGAAACCGTGCCACTAGCATGATTGAAACGACCCATCCCCCTGCCCCTTGCTCGACCCCTTGTTGGTTGATGACCTCGAGATGAAGAATCGTCCTTTCTGCGCTTCTTCCAACCTTGTAAACCCATATCTTCAGGGGTCAGCTGTCCTCTCACGACGGCTTCCTCAAGTTTCCTCTTCTTGTCTTCTACTTTCTGTGTAGTAGGAAACCGGTTCCTGCGCTCTGCTATCCAAGCGTCGATCGCCTCTTGGGAGTCAAGGATTAAGGACGTTCCCTGGATTGCGATGGGTTTGCTAAGTCGCCAATTAATGTAAAGACAATAGCGAGACAGAGAACCGGACTCACCCTTTGAGAGCCGGATCGGTATCCCATTCATCATTCTTCTGCCATCCAGGAGGAAAGATGAAATGGCGGTCCATCATATGTACCTCAACTGACTTCTTGGAGCCGGTAAACGCGCAACCTTGCCGAGCACACCGACAGTTTCCAGGCTGGTACCAACCACCGTGCGTTTGGCCACCGGTGCCGTCTGGCTTTTTACCGTTAGTCCGCGCATGGGTGCTAGAGCTCGCATGACGGGGATCACTTCGGAAAGTGGTTCCACCTGTGTTGCGCCCGGGAAAATAAGTAGATGATAGGGTATATCCTTCTGTATTTGTTGCGGGCTGCATGATCTGCGTGTATGCCTGATAATAGTGCGGAGACATGTTATATTGAGCATACGGGTTGGCCAGTGCAGCTCTCATGGCGCTTCCTGCCATTGCAGCCTGGGAGGCATACGCAGCATGCTGAACGTCCTGCGCATTGTGAACGTGACGAGACGGTCCAGCTTCAAATTGCTGCTGGTGAGACCGAGGAATCATGACAACGACTTAAGCACATCTGAATTCTGATGCAATCTTCAGCCAAAAATATTTGCACCCACGTGATCAGAAGGGTCTATAGTACCTCAAACTATGAAGACAGCGATATAACAACAGCAGTATATGTGCATAGATTTATCGTCCGTGAGTATGTGTACCACAACGTGCTGTATGTAACGCATGACGATGGGAACGATGACTTTTTACGAGAGGGGAAAATTGCAATCACAGACATGAGAGTGAGGCAAGAAGGCGAAGGGAGACGGCGAGAAAGAGATCAGCACGTATCAACGTAGGGATTTTCAGACGGAGGGGAAACAGGAATGCACAGGCAGTAAGTGGACAGTAGGAAAGGGACTCTTGTACCAGACAGCGTGAGGTGATGCAGAGTTCAATGGCTGCGAACAACGGGGCGAGACAAAAGATGGCGAAGTGATGGGACTGATACATATGGCACACTTGTTCGAACATGGAGGAGGGCCCAGGTTTTGAGTAGTCTCAAGTGCGATGGGCAGAGCCGTCATCGAAGTGTGCGTCCTTTCACTCCTGCTCTTGCTGCTGTTGCTCCCTACCGACCCTCCTCTCCTTCTCGCTCTCCAACTGATTATAAAGCAGGAAAAGGGCCTTTTCATTGGCTTCCGGTGTGCCAACGATAGTAAACATCCGTTCGCCTGTCTCATCATGCGGTGCTTTAGCGATGGAGATCTTGGATCCGGACAGGCGACGAATTTCTGTGATCTTGCTGCCGCTTCGTCCAATGATACATCCAACCATATCTGATGGTATGGAGATGTTCTGCGTGCGAAGGTTGGCCGCTGATTGTGCCACGGTAGGAGAGTGGGGCGAAGGCGGAGGTGAACGTCGGGTTACATCTCCGTTAGACTTCCGAGCTGCACCCGAGTAGCCGTTGGTTGTTCGTCTCGAACCTGTGGTAGCATCGCCAACACCAGGATGGAAGGGAACGGTGCCCTGACCTCTCTCCCAATCCTCCAACAAGCATTTGCCAATCTCCTCGATGGCACGACCGATTGAATCGGGTGCGCCCTGTACTTCGACAATGCGCTCAGTTGACTGCGGGAGCATCTCCTTTGACGCTACCATGCGTGCGCCTGAAGCATCCTGAATGGCCTTAATTTTGAGACCATTGCGGCCTATTATGGTACCCATGAGATTGTGAGAAATTAGAAGACGGATTGAGGTATGGGGTGACGATGATGATAGGGAGACAGGTGATGGGCCGGATGAGACAAGTTGGGAGATTATGAGGTTATATGCCTGAACGACAGCACGCAAAAGATGAGCGCTACGTTCACAAGAAAGATACATAGACTAGCCTTTGCAACAGCTTCGACGGATCCACCGACGGTGAGCACGCGCTCGTGCACGCCAGGGGTAACTTTGCTGACACCCGCTCTGACACCAGTCTGCTCACGGAGATCAGCGACATTTTTACCGCCCTTGCCGATAATCACGCCAGCTTCCTTGGTGCTAACCAAAGCACGAAGAGTTAACGTATCATGAGTGTTATTTGGGGAAGAGGAACGGGATCCCGGAGGAGAAGCTGTGACATTAAGATGTGAGTTGGATGGATCACCCCTAGGCAAAAAGAATATATTACCAGAGGCGTGGCGAGCTGGAGATTCAGCAGACATTGTAATACAAGGATAGGGGGGGAAAGGGGGGAGTAGGACGGGGGGGAAGACGGGTCTGGGACGGAATGGCTGGTGGAGGGGAAGATGCAAGAAAGTTGTTGGCAAAACTTGCAACTTGTCCGATACCGTCAACGCGCGTCCGTCACAACTCCCTTTTTCGGTGCCGCCACCGCCCGATAACACAGCCACATCTCGTAGATGACTCGGCACATCCCGCATCAGGCCGTCTCTCCCGAAGTGCTTTCTAGTTGAAAACTCAAGCAATTTCATTATCCCTGAATTATATCATATTCGTGTCAATGCATGCCTAAAACTACATCTCTGTTGCAAGTGTTTTTGCAGTATCGAATCGGGTTCATCATAAAAACACTAGCTCAGAGGTCGCATAGCTACATGCATGTCTTACGGGAAACGGATCATAACGTAGAGCAACGCAAGCATATGGAAGATGAAGTAGTCTCCCATCCATCTAGTAGCCCAGCGTAGCGAGTTTCTCGAAGGATGTCGAGACATCCGAAACTGCCTTTTGGCGCAGCTTCAGTGCTGCAATCTATTATGATGACTCAGTCAGTCTGGCTCAAAGAAGCTTTCCCAGTTCACATGCCTTGCGTTGGTGGAAAGCCTCGGCCTTAATCTTCCTCTTCTCCTCAAGACGATCCACCACATCCTTGTAGCCCCAGCCGACCTCGTGCGACAAACGCTAGATCACATCCTGTCATCATTCGAGTCATACCACTTGAACGACCGAGCCCACCTTGACAGTGCAGTATTTACGGCCGGGCTTCAGCCGCAAGACACGCAAAGCCTCAGGAACAACCATCCGCTTCTTGTGGTCATATGGTGGTGGAACACCTTCAAAGAGCTTCAAGCGCTCGAGAGCAGCAGCACCCCGAGGAGTCTTGTGGGGAGTCATACCGCGGATAGCACGGAAAAGGATTTTGGAAGGAGCGCGATGATGAAAAGGACCAGATTTCTTGGGGTTGACGATATGGCGCTTGTGGAGGAAGTTGTGGTAGCGCAGCTGAATATATCCGTGTATGTATCTCGTTCATTGAGTGATTTAATGACATGGCAAAATACCTTGTTGCGGAAGAAGCTGCCGGAGATGTTAATCTCCTCACACCTCACAACAACGATCTTCTGGCCAGAGAGAATCTGCTTCGAAATTATAGAGGCCAATCGACCAAGGAGGTGACCCTTGCCATCAATAATGATGGGTGTCGAGGAGAAAGTGGCCATGGCAAAGTCTGTGCCCAACACGCGCCTGTCTTAGCATTGGGGGCAATAATATGGTTAATTCTGGGCTCACCTGGGGGATAGCGGGGGGAAGTAGAGGGCGTGTTTAGGAGTGCTTCACGGCGGATAGGCTTTGAGCCTGCTTACCTTGAAGGTCTTGAGGTCGTTTGTCGAATGTGGGAACTTGACAAGTCTCAGCCACCGTGACCACAAACTATGCAGTTCTTCTCGGCAATCTCCGGACTGTACTTGCAAGTCTATTCATAGGCGTAGCGCCTTGTTCACCGTTATCCGCGACCTTCAGGTAACTCCGCCCGTACCTACTTGAGCTATACCAGCACTACCTGATATCCCACTAATCTCTTTAACTACCGATCTTGAATGCACATAACCTTGGATGTAAATGGGCTGCCATATGATAATTCCTGATGTCCAGTGAGCTTGCAGGTTACTGTCTTGGCACACCGAATCACATAGCGATGTAGTAGACTTCTACGTTGACGGTAGGGAATTGGACAGATTCCGTTCTGTGACATACCGTTATGTAAACTTTTTCATAGATTGGCCAAAACCTGCGTTGAATCATACTTTACTGCTTCTTTTGCAATCCACTCTGCTGTCCCATACTCCGTTATGGTCCACGCCTTTTCGGAAATCTTGTATTCCTTCCAATAAGCAACCACCCTGGGACGTGTCATAACCGCCTTCCATAGCTCCCCACATAATGGGAAATTCCCTCCAGACGTCAATGCCAGCTTTGCAGACGGGAAGATCTGTGTTATGAACGTGATGGCTGCTGCCACCGTTGCATTGAGCACGGTCAATTGGTTCGTATCTGCTGGTACTACTTCCATCTCTTTCTGCAGTTCTACAAGCGCTGCTTCAGTGTTGCGCAGGTATCGTGTAACGATAGCTTTCCAAATTATATCTCGTGATGGTGGCGCCAGCCAATCCTGCAAATTATTTTTATTCCTCAGCTGACGTCGTTTCTAATCGTAGTAATCATTGCTACCTTGTTCGTAGACATTTGCCATACTCTGTTGGTGAAGTACAGAGATGCTTCCGTGATCATTTGCGTGCACGCACGCGTTTGAAGTGGGAGGTCTTTGTACAGCTGTTGGGTTGGGTCGACCCTTCAGTGCTGGTGTGGTTAATTCACACATAAGGCTTACCAGAGCTCCTGGCGGTGTCAAGATCTCCTCAAGGTAAGACAGGATTGCTGGGGTCTCTCCAAGCACAAATTCACCCGGCTTTTCGGATGCCTTGTCTGTTACACGAAGAACAGGAACGCCGGAATATGGAAACGTTGCTGGTGTCACCTGGCCTGTCTTCTTCATCTCCCCCCACTTCGTAACGGGAATCTCTTCATATTCAAATCGGATCCCCGAGTCTGCGAGAAGTAGTAATACTGGCTCGCATCGCGCTCGCGCAGGAAAATAGGTAACATGTATGGTGTACGCAGAAGTCATGGCGAAATTCTGCAGAATGATAACGTGGTTGTATGCGAGGGAGATTCCGTGTGCAAGGTGCCCATAACAGTCAACCGAATTATGGAACACGCGTACGTTGCACTAGACGTTAGCCGCCGAAGAGCATTAGCCTTGATTGGCAATGATCACGCGTTAGTTTCCATCAATCCATTTGAGGATCATGAAGGCGGTTAACATGTCTTTAAGGCACTAGCTGACACCGTCACCTACATTCGACAAGACCGCATCAACAGGTTAGCAAGAAAAGTGGACAAGTGCTTGTCTCAGTATGCAATAGCAACTATGCGGAGCAAAACATCAAACTCCTTTTCGGAAGGTTTTGACTTCAACGAATCAATATTTGCACCACATTTTCGACGACCATACAGCAACTCAGGACACTGGGCGGTTCACATTATTTCGCAACAGAAGAAGCAAGGTTGACGAAAATGCTGAGTACAGAAGTAGCATGCAGATCAATGATACGAAGTACCAAACTCTCAGTGTGCTGCGAGTGGGGTCAGTAAACAGAGTAAAGAAGATGACGCTGTTCTAACCTTCCGGTGTCTTGGCTATGTAGTCGATAGCTGCGGTATGTTTACAGGAATTTAGCAGAGGGATCATACACAACGGGCATAGGAAACGCACCTTGTTGAACAGTTTTTATCTCGTCGGCTTCCGCATCCGGGATCTCGATTGCGAATTCCTAATGTAGAGCGTGTTAATCAAGGTCTCTGTGAATATACAAGTAGCCACGCACTTCTTCGACGGCCATAACCACCTCAACCGCGTCTAGGCTGTCAAGCCCAAGATCATCTGTAAACGAAGCTGAAGTGGCAAGCTAATAAATAATACCAATGAGAATAAGTTGCCATTGAAAGAGAGACCCTGACCTTGTCTGCTTTCACTTTCTCGAATCCCTTTAGTACGTCCAGGACTCGCTTCTGTATGTCCTCCTTTGACAACCCAGCCGCCGATGAGTAGTTCGCACGGAGTGCCAAAGTCTGCCTTGTAGATGATGTAAAGGCAGGCCGTGAACGAGTGATACTGCGAAGGGCAAGACGAGCGAAAGACATGTTTTTGTAAAGGACGCGCCGAAAATCCACGTTTGAAGGGAAAAGTTAAGGTGCCCGGAATTGGCCGAACTTGCTGCTGACATAAACAAAGTGGTCGTGCTATGGTTTTATTAGCTTTCAAGTGCACGAGAGTATATTTCTTTGGCCTACCATGAAACATGGAGTAGCCTTTCGAAAATTCTCGAGGACGTCCTCGCACAGGAACTTGATGCTACGGTATGCCCAGTTGGTTTATTTTGGTTGCACTACCATTGAAAGTATAATAGGAACCTTGTCACCTCCCTTTTCGAACATGAGCAGATTAGAACAACATTAGCGAAGGCCAAAGACACCGCTAGACTCGCAGAAAAGGCAAGATTATATTTCAATTCTTGAATTCTCTTTGACAGGTGAATAGATTATCACGCTTGGAAAGAAGAACAGCGAGACTTCGTATCGTCACGCCCAAGGATTCCTCTTGAAACCTTCCGTCCTCCCTAAACTCTTCACCACCTTCGCTGAGCGTTACGCGAGCCGACCAGGGGGCTATACGCGTATTCATAGGCTCGAAAATCGTACTGGAGACAATGCACCTATTGCTCTTCTTGAGCTCGTCGACAACCCTCGGGACTTCAAACTGGAGATGACTGCGCGAGCAGTCGGGCGGGAACTTCTGAATGAGAAGCTTCGGTGGAGCTCACCCCGCGGTGTTGTCAACAGCGGCGTCAAACATGCAGAGACTGTGGTTGCAAAGGAGCTGAATTTAGGTACAATTGACACCGGCGAACTGCGGCCCACGACGAGGCGTAATCTTCAGAAAGTCATGAAATATCGAGGTGAAGAAACATTGGCAAAAATAGGTTCGAAAGCCACAGCTTACGTTGTAAGCCCTCGATTACTGTGATTGTGTTCGTTACCCTGATTGGTTGTAGGAAACCCTTTTGGCGAAGCCCATCGCGCAAGCCAAAATGCAACTTCGAGCTGACTCTAAGGAGAAGGAGAAAGCTCGGAAACGAGGAAACCCTAACTTCGTGGGTGAATTCCCAGTTTTGCCGACGCGTGCAGGCGCTGCACCACCGGGAGAGGCTCAGACTGCTATGCGACTTGTTCAAGGAGCACTCGCACGGCCCAGTCGATCTCCCAAGCAACGTTCCTCTTGGGTCACAAACGCACCAAGGAAGCCAGCTACATATACTGCAGAAAGCTTGCGTTACTCGCCCGTCATACGCTAGATGCACTTATCCCTACGAGTTCAGCAATGCTCATAATAAAACATCTACTGTCGACAACCACAACACAGATCAGCCATCGTGCATTTGCAGTTATCAGCACAGTTCCTGTGCTAAGGGACTCCTCACCTTCTCTTTTTACTTCGTACATAACCAGCGTATCATCTGGTACATCAGGATCCATGCGACTGTATAGAGCCAATACCAGCTATCCCTTTAGCATGCTGTCCGTTGCAGGACTGGAGTTCTGGATGTTGGCGACTTAACCATGATTCGCTTGCCACCTGCGATTCTTTTCTTCTCAAATCTAGTGCGTGCCGTCATAAGTACCAAGAGACTTGGAGTCGTGTGTGATGGCTCAATATGTGATACACAACATAATACATCTGAACGATATACCTGGAACTAAAAGAAATATCTTAACGTGCAAGATGCTAGGACGCGCCCTCAACGCGCCCACTCGTCGACTCGAGTGAGCTTTGGAGATCCAGCCGAAGGTGGCGAGGAGAACCGAGTTTCCACAAATACTTTCTCGACACCTCCGATTCGTTTGTCAAAGGCGGCATACAAGTTTGCCATGTCTTCCAGCGGTACGCGATGAGAGATCATACTAGACATGGTCAGGGGAGCGTCATCAAGCGGGATGAAAGAACTCACAATTTGGGATCAAATTTTCCCGTCATGATGTAGTCGTGCAGAATTTCCTTCCAGTACTTGTGTACCGGTGCCTGACCGTTACCGATAAACCGTACCCCTTTCTCCATGAGGGCCCCAATATTGAAGCCGTTAGTAAACCCAGCATATGCAGCAATGATACCGCATCGGCCCATCTTTCTCACTGATGTGATCATCTCATTCGCGGTCTCGGGAACATCGGTTTCAAGCATTAGCATCTTCATCCCCTTGTGAAGCAAGGATTTCGGCTCGTGGAATGTACCTGAGGATTGTTCTCAGTAATTCACCGTATCCCATCGGCGGGAGACTCGCCACAGTCAAGCGCTACATCGAGTCCTCCAGGAACAAGTTCGTGGACCTTCTGAGTGATGTCTTTAACCTTGCTAAAGTCGATCACTTCACAATCTTGCTCCTTAGCACGCTGTAGACGGTCTGGAATCTTATCTATGGCAATGATACGGGATGCACCCTTCAATTTTGCCCAACGAGCAGAGCATAGTCCAATGGGACCGAGGCCCTACTCAAATATAAGCTGAAAGCTTAACGGAGTAGATCAATACTACTAACCCATATTCCAACGATGTCGCCTTCCTGCACGCCGGTATCGACGACGCAATGGTAGCTGGTTGGGAGGACGTCGGAGAGATACAGGGCATCCTCGTCCGAAACCTCGTTTGGAATAGGAAGAAGGTTAACTTCGCCTAACGGCACGCGAACATATTCTGCCTGGCCCCCAAGGAAACCACCAGTGAAATGGGAGTAGCCAAAGAAACCAGCATCGCGTGTTCCATACAAATAATTCTGCAAACTAGGA